>CAKNYM010052312.1:524919-538252 GCA_932195095.1 Andricus curvator | reverse complement strand
TTTAAATCCTTAAAATCTTTGAAATCTTTGTGAAATTTTTTGAAATCCTTGAAATATTTCGAAATATTCTTTGCGAATTCGTTTGGAATCTTTTGAAGTATTAAAGATTTTTATGAAATCTTGAAAATTCTGTAAACTCTTTGAAATGTTTAAAATCTTTGAAGTCTTTGTGAAATTTTTTGAAAAACTTGAAATCTTTGGGAATCCTTATTAATTCTTTGAAATCTTTGTGAAAACTTCTTTATTATTCGTTTAAAATCATTGGAATATTTGAAATCTTTGTCACATCTTTTAAAATAATTTCAAATCTTTTAAATCCTTAAAATCTTTGAAATGTTTGTAAACATTTTTTAAATCTTTGAAATTCTTGGAATCTTTTGGAATCTTCATAAATTCTTTGAAATATTTGTGAAATCTTCTTATTCGTTTAAAATCTCTGGAATATTTTAAACCTTTTTAAAAAATTAAAAATCTTTTAAATCCTTAAAATCTTTGTGAAATTTTTGGAAATCTTTGAAATTCTCAAAATTTTTTGGAATTCTTTGAAATATTTGTGAAATCTTCTTTATTCGTTTAAAATCACTAAAATCTTCAAAATCTTTGTGAAATCCTTGAAATCTTTCGAAATCTTTGCGAATTCGTTTTAAATATTTTGAAGTATTTAAAATTTTTGTAAAATCTTGAAATTTCTGTAAACTCTTTGAAATGCTTAAAATGTTTGAATTCTTTGTGAAATTTTTTGACATTGTTGAAACATTTTGGAATCCTTATTAATTCTTTGAAATATTTGTAAAATCTGTTTTATTCGTTTAAAATCATTGGAATATTTGAAATCTTTGTGAAATCCTTGAAACTTTTCGATTTCTTTGCGAATTTGTTTGAAATTTTTTGAAGTATTTACAATTTTTGTGATATCTTGAAATTTCTTTAAACTCTTTGAAATCTTTGTGAAATTTTTTTAAATATTTGAAATTCTTGAAATCTTTTGGAATCCTTATTAATCCATTGAAATATTTGTGAAATCTTCTGTATTCGTTTAAAATCACTGAAATATTTAAAATCTTTGTGAAATCCTTGAAACCTTTCGATTTCTTTGCGAATTCGTTTGAAATTTTTTGAAGTATTTAAAATTTTTGTGATATCTTGAAATTTCTGTGAAATCTGTTTTTTCAAATTTGTTGAAATCTTTGAAATTCTTAAAATCTTTTGGAATCCTCATGAATTATTTTAAATATTTGTGGAATCTTCTTTATTCGTTTAAAATCACTAGAATATTTAAAATATTTGTGAAATCTTTTAAAAATCCTTAAAATCTTTGAAATGTTTGTGAAATTTTTTGAAATCCTTGAAATTCTTGGAATCTTTTGGAATCTTTCTAAATTCTTTGAAATATTTGTGAAATCTTCTGTATTTGTTTCAAATCACTGGAATATTTGAAATCTTTGTGAAGTCTTTTGAAATAATTTAAAATCTTTAAAACCTTTGTGAAATTTTTTGATATCTTTTGAAGTATTAAACATTTTTGTGAAATTTTGAAGTTTCTGTAAAATCTTAAAGAATTTTTGTTTGTTTTAATATTTGTGAAATCTTCTTTATTTGTTTAAAATCATTGGAATATTTGAAATCTTTCTGAAATCCTTGAAATCTTTGCGAATTCTTTCGAAATTTTTTTAAGTATTTACAATTTTTGTGAAATCTTGAAATTTCTGTCAACTCTTTCAAATGCTTAAAATCTTTGAAATCCTTGTGAAATTTTTTGAAATCTTTGAAATTCTCGAAATCTTTTGGAATCCTTATGAATTCTTTGAAATATTTGTAAAATCTTTCTGAATTCTTTTGTATTCATTTAAAATCATCGAGGTATTCGAAATTTTTTGAAATCATTGAAAATCTTTCGAATGCTTGAAATCTTGTAAAATCCTTATGAATTCTTTAAAATATTTGTGAAATCTTTCTGAAACCTTTCGGATTAATTTGAAATCATTAAAATTCTTGAAATATCTGTAAAGTTGTAAATGCTTTGTGAAATTTTAGAAATCTTTGTGAAATATTTGAAACCTGGTGTACACGCCTTTTTCAAATATTTAAAATCCGTGAAACCTTTATGAAAAGTTTAAAATATTTAGGAAATATTTGTGAAATCTTTCGTAAGTCTTTGTTTGTGAATTCTTTTGTATTCGTTAAAATCATGCAATTATTTGAAATCTCTGTCAAAGAAAAGCTTCTTTGTTAAAAAAAATGTCTTTCGATTTAAAAAAATGATTTTTTTTCCAATAAAAAGGTTTTTTTTTTTAATTTAAAATGATTTTTTTTTCATTTAAACATTAATTTTTTGGTTGAGTGAAAAAAATTATGTTAATTAAACTGCGTTTCTTTAATTTTAGACAAGTATTTTTCTGAGTGTTGATCAATTTGATTATCGAAATTCGATCAAAATGATACATGTGCAACGCTTTTATACAGATTTATGATTTATTTATTTTATCACCAAATTGTGCATCAAAATGATCCAATTCTCGAGATCATGAATTATATCATGAATATGAAATAATAATAATAAATAATAAGATAAAAATAAAAAAATAATAATAATAAAAAAAAGGAACGAAACATTAAAAAATTTAATTTCAAATAAAATACAATATAATATAATAATATAAAATAATATACAAAATAAAATTTAAAAAATAGAAATAGAAATACAATGATTGAATAATATAATAATATAAAATTATTATGAAAAAAATAATGATATTATTGAATATATATAACTATATATTAATTAATATATAATATTCAGAGCCATAGTGATTTACAGCCTAATGAAAGAAAATTGGAATTTTTCTTTCCAGAGTTGAATACCCATTTGTTGAAAAAAAATTAGAATGCATTTTTTTAATTGATAATTTCAGTTAAAAAATCAACATCTTAGTTGTAAATTCATCTCTTTGGTTAAAAATTCAACTTTTTTTAGTTCAAGGTTAATTTTTTTGTGGTTAAAATATTTACTATTATATTTTTAGTTCGAAATTCATATTTTTTGGTTAAAAATTGTTCTATTTGGTTAAAAATTTAATTATTTTGCTGAAAATTTAACAATTTTGTGAGAAAGCCATTTTTGTTGGTTGAAAATTTAAATTTTTTATTGAAAATTAACCTCTTTGTTGAAAAGGCATATTTGCAGGTTAAAAATTATTCAACTTTTTGTCAGAAAAATCGTCTTTTTTGCTTGATAATTCAACAATTTTTTTGATTTTTTTTCTTGACTGATAAATCCTTCTTTGTTGAAAAGTCAACCATTTGAGTTTAATATTTTCACTCCCTTGACTGAAAAGAAGTTCTTGCTTGAAAATTTAACTGTTTCATCGAAAATTCTTCTTTTTTGTTTAAAAATTCATCTCTTTCGTTAAAAATTTTTGTTTGCTTTTGTTTCATAATAATTTTTTTATCTGAAAAAGTAACTTTTTTAACCCTTATTGTACCCCTTTGGTGGAAAAATAAACTTTTTTGTTGAAAATTCTTTTTTTCCGTTTTTTGAATTAAATTTTTTTAACTGATATTTTAACTGTCATATTTTATATTGAAAATTCAACTCTTTTTTCGAAAATTCTTCGTTTTAGTTTGAAAATAATTTTTTCATATGAAAATGTAACTATTTTATCACTTATTGTATCCCATTCGTTAAAAAATTAAACTATTTTGTTGAAAATTTTTTGTTTTTGTTTTGTTTTTTGAAAATAATCTTACTAACTGATATTTTAACTGTTATATTTTCGTTCGAAAATTCAACATTCAGGTTATAAATTGCATTATTTGGTTTCAAACTTATTTTATTGTCTTGAAAACTCAATATCTTTGTTGGAAAGTCATTATTTTTGGTCGAAAATTAACTTTTTTCTCGAAAATTCATATTTGCGGGTTGAAAATTCAACTTTTTTGCTGAAAATTCGTCTTTTTGTGTTTCAAAAGCAAATATTTTGTTGAAAATAATCTTTTTTATTGAAAATTCAACTGTTTTGTAGAAAATTCATCTGTTCAGATTTCAAATTCAACAATTTGTCTTAATTTTCTTTCTATTTTTACTGAAAATTCTTTTTTGGTTAAAAATTCAATTTAAAAAAAAAATCAATTTTTTTTGGTTGAAAAGTCTATTATTACATTTTTTGTTAAGTGTTAAACTTTTTCGTTAAAAGTTGTACGAATTGGATGCAAATTTAATTATTTTGTTAAAAATTCAACAATTTTGTTAGAAAATCATTTGGATTGGTTAAAAGTTCAACTATTTTGTAGAAAGCTCGCCTTTTCGGCTTGAAAATTCCACAATTTAGTTAAACATTTTTTTCTCTTCACTGAAAAATATTTTTTTGGTAAAAAAATTAACTCCTTTGATGATGATTTGGCTCTTTTCGGTTTGATAATTCATTTCATTAGGTAGAAATTTCGTCCTTTTCTATTCAAAATGTAAATATTTGGTTGATTAATTTTCTATTTTAGTTGAGCATTCAACTATATTGCTAAAAATTCATATTTTTTGTTTGATTTCAACTGATTTTTATTTAACATTAAAATATTTTTTGGTCAAAAATTGATCTTTTTGTTTGAAAGTTTAACTCATTTGTTAAAGATTTATTTTTTTTTTTTTGGTTAAAGATTTGTCATTTTAATAGAAAATTTATCCCTTCTATTGAACATTTATTTATTGAAAAGTTATCTTCATTGGATGAAAAATCAACTATTTGGCTGAAAATTTGTCTTTTTGTAGAAAATTAATCTTTGTGGTTAAAAATTTAACGACTTTCTGGAAAGTTGAACTCTTTCGTTAAAAATTAATTTTTGAACTGAAAATGAAATTATTTTTGTTGAGGATTCATTATTTTACCTGAAAATTCAACTCTTCGGTTGGAAATAAATTTTTCAACTGATAATTTAACAATTACATTTTTTGTTGAAAATTCAACATCTTCTGTTGGTCCTGGAATGATGTAAATCTTCTAGAAGGTGGGAGTCGGAACTAGGTAACTCTGAAAGAACACCTTTATAAAGTAAACAATTTCCAGAGCCATAGAGATTTATAGCCCAGTATGAGAAAATTGGAATTTTTATCTCACCCTGAAATTCAATTTTTCAATAAAAAGTATAATAACTGACACAAGACAGAATGTAGGGTCGAGAACAATTTTTTTTCTTATTTTCATGTATATCGCCCGGAAATTTGTTTAAATTCACAAAAAAATTATTAATTTTTTTGTTTGAAAAAAAAGAAGATATTTAAAGGTTCCAGAAGCCCCATGAAGTTTAACACGTATTTCCCATAAGGAAAAAAGAAGTTCTTGTAAATTTTATTCAGAATAAATATTAAATGAATCGAGTTGAAATTCAATATTTCTCTCCACAATTAGCTTGTATAAAATACTATTTTTTTTAAGATATCACCCCCATAAGTCTGTTTTATAGGGTCCAAAAAAACCCTCATACGTTAAAAATGGGGGTTTTCAAGTTTTTGGGGCTCATTATAATTTTTTTGCTGTTTTTTCAATACAAATTCTATGAAATATATAAAATACTACCTTTACTGATAATTAGATGTTTACATAAATTTTTAAATAATTTATCATTATTAATCACAATATTATTATTATTATATTATGAAATCTTCAGCTTTGTTTTGACTTTTTAGTTATGGGCAAGTAATAAATCAACATCAAGAAGAATCATTTTTTAAATAGTATTGTATTTTTTTCAAAGTTAATTATTTTAAATCTTTTGCCAATGTTTCAAAAATATAAGTTAAAAAAGGTTAAAATATAAAAATATAAAATTTTTTTATTCAATTTAAATAAAAATAAAATTCTAACCTAATATTTTTAAAGTGTTAAAAATGAATTTCAACATTTATTTAAATTACTATTCTTTAGTCTATAAATGGAAAAAATTCCTATTTATCGCAGGGTCTTTCCCCTTTTTCCGTCCATCCAGAAATTAATATTCAAATTGAAAGTTCATTCTTTTTGGTTAAGAAGGTTAGGAATTCTTTTTTTTTTCAAAAATATTATTACTTGGTTCAAAATTGAATCAATTTCTTGAAAATACAAGATTTTAAAAAAATCATCCCTTTTGTTGAAAATTTGTCTTGACGAGCACATTTTTTTGGAAATTCAACTATTTTGTTGAAAATTCGTCCTTTTGATTTGAAAATTCATTTCTTTTTGTAGAAAATTAATCTTTCTTAGTTGAAAATGCAACTGTTTGGTTAAAAATTAAAATATGGTAATTGAAAATTAACTTTTTGGTTAAAAATTCACATTTTTTAATTAAAAATTGATCTTTTTTAGTTTAAAATTCAACCATTTGGTTGAAAATGCATATATTTGATTAAAAGTTCGTCTTTATTGGTAGAAAACGAATCCTTTTGGTTAAAAATTTTACTATTTATTTGAAAATGTATGCGTTATGTTGAAAATTTGTCTTTTTATGGAAAATAATTCTTTTTTATAAAAATGCAACTGCTTGGTTGAAATTTAATCTATTTAGTTGAAGATTAAAGTGTTTTTTTTAAATTCGCCTTTTTTTGTTAAATTCAACTGGTTTTAATTTTAAATAAATTTTTTTTGAATTGAAATATCACCTATTACATTTTGTGTTTAAAATTAATCTTTTCAGTTTGATATTTCAACTCTTTGAAAGTTGAACTACTTTCTTTAAAATTAATTTTTTGTCTAAGATTCGTAATTTCAGCGAAAAATTCATCTCTTTCGTTGAAAATTAAACTATTGTTTGATAAAAATGAGCTTTTTGTTAAAAATTATGTCTTCAAAGTGGGCATGTAATGACTTGGTTGAAAATTCAACTGCTATGATGGAAAGTGAATTTTTTTGTAGAAAATTCGCCTTTTTGTCTCGAAAATTCAACAGTTTGGTAGAAAATTTGATTATTTCGTAAAAATTTAACTGTTTTGTAAAAAATTCAACACTTCTGTCAAAAATTCGTTTTCTAAATTTAAAATTAATTTTCGATATGAACATTTAACTATTCCATTTTTGATGAATATATAAAAAGCATGCATGCAAAAGATCTTATTGATAAAAAAGATTATGAACTTTTAAATTGAAATTAAATTTTATTCCATAAATTAAAAATAATTGGGTTGATGAAATAATATATGAAATAGATTTTTAGTTTCAAAATTGAGCTGTTTGGTCAAGAATTGATATAATTTGTTGAAAATTCGTTTATTTTTTTGGAAAAAAATTAATCTTATTGGTTGAAAATTCATCTTTTTGAATAAAAATCCAATAATTACGTTAAAAATTCAACTGTTTCTTAAAAATATTGTTTTTTTGGCTTAAAAATCTACATTTTGTATAAAATTGATTGTTTTTGTGTAGTGAAAAATGAAAATCTTTTCGTAGTTGAATTATTGACTATTGAATTTTTTGTGGTAATCTGTTTTATTTCAGAAAAATAGATTCACAAAAAAGGAAGCGATTGCTTGAAAAATTATTATCTCTAATGTTTATTAATTATTTTTTCATTACTAAAAAGACAAAGCCAGTTACAAATTTCAGAAAAAATCCGCAACTTTCTGGCAACTATCTGAGAAAAGATTGTTATAAACAATAATTATTTGTTTAAACAATTATTTTTGCTAAATTTAATTATTTATTACCTCACTCTAAGTACAAAGTGGAGATAAAGTTAAAAATTTCAGAAAAAACTGCACTGCATTACTATAGGAGAAGATAGTTATAAACAATAATAACTTGTCTAAACAATTAAGTTTCTTAATCTGCATTAATTATTACCTTGCTCCCTCTAACTAAACAATATACATTTAGAACCGAAATTGGAATTCTTAAATTAAAAAAAAAATGAATGTTTAACCAAAAAAAAATTAATAATATAGTCAATTTTCCGACGAAAGATTTGAATTTTCAACTAAAATCGTGAATCTTCAAAACAGGAAAAAAACCATTTTTAACAAAAAGGATTTTCATTTTTTTATTTTGAATCAGGTACAATTTAATTCAACCATGAAAGAGGAGTTTACAACAAAATAGGTACATTTGAGATGAATTTTCAACCAAGAAGATAATTTTTGACCAAAAAAAGACGAACTTTTAACCAAATACATGATTTTTTGTTTGAAAAAATAATTTTGAACGAAAAAAGATCAATTCTTAAAATAGATGTAATAGTTGACATTTCAACAAAAAATTTTTTAATTTTAAATCCGAAACAGTAACATTCAACTGAAAAATAATTTTCCAACAAAATACATAGTTGAATTTGCAGTCAAGCCAGAAAAAAATCAATCAGACTGTTAAAGTTTCAAGCCAGAAAGGCGAATTAAAAAAAAAAGTTGATTTTCAACCAAATAATAAAATTGTTATCCAAAAATATGAATTATCAATGAAAAATGTAATAGACGAAATTTCAACCAAAAAAGACGAATTTTCAACAAGATTGTGTAATTTTAAACTAAAAAGATGAATTTTTACCAAAATATATGAATTTTCAGCTACAAAAGATGAATTTTCCACAAAATAGTGCAATTTGAAACCAAAGAGATGGATTTTCAGCCAAAAGATTAAGTTTTTACCAAAAAAGACGAATTTTGAACAAAATATATGAATTTTCAACTAAAAAAGATCAATTTTCAACCACAAATGTCATAGTTGAATTTTCAATTGAAAAAATTAATTTTCAACAAGAAAGATGAATGCTCATAGGGTGGTCCAAAAAATTTTTTTTCGCATTTTTATGGGGACACCCCCGAAATTTGTGCGAACCCACCCAAAAATAAATCAATTTTTTTTTGTTTTGAAAAAAATGATATTTAGGGGTGGCGCAAGCCCCATGAAGTTTAACATGTATTTCCCATAAGAAAAAAAGACGTTTTTGTAAATCTTATTTAGAATCCTCAATATTATCTCAATCGAGTTGAAACTCAACATTTCTCTTCACAATTAGCCATAGAATACGAATAAAATATCACTTTTTGAATATCACCCCCATAAGTCTGTTTTATAGGGTCCCAAAGAAACCCCATAAGTAAAAAAATGGGTTTCTAATACATAAAATATGACTTTATACTGAAAATTAGATATTTTCATGAATTGTTTAAACAATTTATTATTGTTTTTAGCAATTTTCTCATGAAATGTAGTTAGAAAGACGCGGTTTTTTCACAAATTTTCGATTTGTTGTCCAATTTTCAATGAGAGGGCAGTGATAGTTCATCAATTTTAACAATAGTTATTGTTTAAATAATTTAATATAATTATTAATAATATTATATTTGAATAATGCTAGAAAGATGCGGATTTTTTTTTAAATTTCTGGCTTTTTGTCCAATTTTCATCTGTAGTGCAGTAATTATAAATTCAAGTTGATAAAATAATTATTTAAACAATTTATTATAATTATTAATAATATTATATTTGAATAATGCTGAAAAGATGCGTTTTTTTTTTAATCTGGTTTTTTGTCCACTTTTCATTCGGAGTGAAGTAATAATGAATTCAAGTTAACAAAATAATAGTTTAAACAATTTATTATTCTTATTAATAATATTATGATTGAATAATGCTAGAAACATGCTGTTTGTTTTTAAATTTCTGGCTTTTTGTTTAATTTTCATTTGGAGTGAAGTAATAATGAATTTAAGTTGACAAAATAATTGATTAAATAATTTATTATCATTGTTGATAATATTCTCTTTGCTTAATCGGTAGAATGTTGCGGTTTTTTCTGAAATTTTCAACTGTTTGTTTATTTTTTATTAGGCGTGACTTGATAATTAATTAGATTTAGCAAAAATAATTGTTTAAACAAATTATTATTGTTTATGACTATTTTCATCTATATCGATTGCGCCTGATAGTTGCGGTTTTTGGCAATTTTTACCTTTCTGTCCTTTTTTCACTTAGTGAGGTAATAATCAATTAAACTTAACAGAAATGTTGTTTAAACAATTTAATATTGTTTATAACTATCTTTTCTCAGTTAAGTGCTAGAAAGTGGCGGTTTTTTCTAAAATCTTTCACTTTGCATCCCCTTTTTATTTATGAACAAGTAATAAGTCAATGATTTTTCGAAAGGTATTGTTGTTTTAAGTGAGTTATTTTTGCTTTTTTCCAAATGCTTGAAAAAATTAATTTAAAGAGAAAAAACTATTTTAAACAAGAGGCAAAAACAAAGAATAGAATACTTAGGAATAGGTGGAAGGACTAGGTCTTTAGATGACTTGTAAAAGTTTTTTTTGGGATTACAACAAGAAGTTTATTGCAAAGCGTAAAAGAAAAATTTGAAATTGCAAATCTCTAATGTTTATATATTAATTGTTAGTAATTAAGCAGGCGAAGCAAAGTGAAAGATTTTAGAAAAAACCGCCACTTTCTAGCACTTATCTGAGAAAAGATATTTATAAACAATATTAAATTGTTTGAACAACTTTTCTGTTAACTTTAATTAATTATTACCTCACTCAGTGAAAAAAGGACAGAAAGGTAAAAATTGCCGTAAAACTGCAACTATCAGGCGCAATCGATATAGATGAAGATAGCAATAAACAATAATAATTTGTTTAAACAATTATTTTTGCTAAATCTAATTAATTATCAAGTCACGCCTAATAAAAAATAAACAAACAGTTACAAATTTCAGAAAAAACCGCAACATTCTACCGATTAAGCAAAAAGAATATTAACAACGATGATGATAAATTGTTTAAACAATTATTTTGTTAACTTGAATTCATTATTACTTCACTCCAAATGAAAATTAAACAAAAAGCCAGAAATTAAAAAAAAACCGCATCTTTCTAGCATTATTCAAATATAATATTATTAATAATTATGATAAATTGTTTAAACAATCACCATTGTTAACATTGATGGACTGTCACTTCCCTCTAATTGAAAATTGGACAACAAATTGGAAATTTGTGAAAAAACCGCGTCTTTCTAACTCCATTCTATGAGAAAATTGCTAAAAACAATAATAAATTGTTTAAACAATTGATGAAAATATATAATTTTCAGTATAAAGTCATATTTTATGTATTAGAAATAATTCGCATTAAAAAAACCGCAAAAAATCATAATTAGCGCCAAAAACTCGCAAAACCCATTTTTTCACTTATGGGGTTTCTTTGGGACCCTATAAAACAGACTTATGGTGTTGGTTTTTGACAAGTTATATTTTATTTGTATTCTGTGGCTAATTGTGAAGAGAAATGTTGAGTTTCAACTCGATTGAGATAATATTGAGGATTCTGAATAAGATTTACAAAAACGTCTTTTTTTCTTATGGGAAATACATGTCAAACTTCATGGGGCTTGCGCCACCCCTAAATATCATTTTTTGGCAAAACAAAAAAAATGGATTTATTTTTGGGTGGATTCGAACAAATTTGAGGGGTGTCCCGATAAAAATTAAAAAAAAAAAAAAAATTTCCAATGCATTTTTGGACCACCCTAATTGCTCAACTTAAAGTGTAATAGTTCATATGTTTCAACTAAAAAAAATATTTAATTTTAAATCAAAAACAGTTTAATTCAATCAAAAAACTAATTTTCTACCAAACAGTTGAATTTTTAACCGAATGAAATAATTTTCTTTCAAAATCGTTCAATTTCGAACAAAATAATTAAATTTGCAACCAAATAATACAATTTTTAAAGAAAAAGGATGAATTTTCAATTAAAATAATAAGTAAAATAACTGGAATAGTTAAATTACCGGTTAAAAAAATTATTTATCAACCAAAGAGAAATTATTATTTAACTCTGAACTTACTTTTTTAAATGTCTTTCTAAGCGTTTTTATAGATTTCAGAAAATTTTGAATCCCAGGGTGGGAGAAAAATTAAAAACTTTCCTATATTGGGCTATAAATTTCAATGGCTATCTGCCACCATAATTTGAGTAGTGAAAATGGAAAAATAGTTTGAAAACTAACTAAAAAATAACGGTTTTATAGTTACTGTTACTGAAAAAAATGTAACTAGTTACCAATTCGTTTCTTACTTACAAAAGTAATTTCGTTACCAAAAAAAAAGTAACTAGTTACAGTAACTAGTTAAAAGGAACTAGATACTTTCCATCCCTGAAAAAAAGCATTTATTTTTTTATGTATTCGAACAAACCGGGCGATATGTATAAAAATTAAAAAATAATTTCCTATGCAGTTTGGACTACTCTAGTGTAGAGGCTTGGTTATTAAAAAAATTTATAATGAATTTTGAAGAACACCTGTTACTTTGGAAATGATACTTCACTCATCTGAAAGGAAAAGAAAGATTTTGTCATTATATGTGCTACATTTTCCATTAAGACTCAAAGCACGTAGCTACATTCTTTCTGCCAAGTCCAGCCTGTTACTTTCATCCGGTGGAATTGTATTGGGGTGACCCAAACAGCAACTCGCCATAAATGGAAAATACTGTATGCAATCGGGAGAGGAAAAAGCATACGAAAAGAAAACTACAGAACTCGTACCATTGAATCAGCTCCTTTTTTCACTCACTTCATTCTAACGAAGTTATTTTCATTTTAGTACACCATAAGCGCTGACCTATTTTAATCTAAACTCTAAAGTATAATTTTCTCGCCCTCTTGTAATACTTGCGAAACTTAATGCGATTTTCGTCTCTTCATGCAACGTGGAAATTCAAGATGCAAATGTACAAAGTGCATAACTGAATTTTCTTTACATAATACAAACATTGTGTTGGTCGAAATTATATTGAAGAGATTTTCTCTCTTTATGAGTTGCAAGTTCTTAAGTTAACTTCATAAAATCACGAGTTATGTTACCAACCCCATAATGATATTTAACCACCCCCAAAAACCCCTCTAACACTTTTATCAAAACAAATCCTGAATGCCTTCACGCGAAACATTCAACAAATTTTTGAATGTGAAATAATCATACAAGTCATCTTCACCTTCAGAACACTCAAAGAAACACACTTCAGTAAAAAATCACTAGAAAAAACGTCACGTAATACGTGAAAGCTCCCTTACCCACACTGTCTGACTATAAATTGACCTGCACTACTTTCAGTCCATGTGTGGGATTATAGGCTAACCTGTACTACTTATACCCGATGGGTTGGTCAAACTGTTAACTATACTACTTAACCCTACTGTCTGACTATATATTTACCTGTGCTACTGTCACTTTGTTTGGCTGGATACACACTGACCTGTACTACTTACGCTCTCGTTGGCTCACTAAACTTTTAACTCAACGACTTAATCTGACTATCTGACTATACATTTATCTATACTACTACTCCAAGTTATATTACCGGTCCCATAATAAATTT
>CAKNYM010052312.1:504871-518667 GCA_932195095.1 Andricus curvator | reverse complement strand
CTACTTATCCCCACAATCTGACTATAAATTGACCTGCACTACTTACATTCTCTTTTTCCGACTATACACTGAGCTATACTACTTATACACTCGTGCGCTCACTTAACTTTTTACTCTACTACACAGGGAGCGTCCACATATTACATGACATTTTGAAGGATGGGAGGGGGGAGAGGAAGTCAATTTTTTACAAGAAAGTTTAGTTTCAACCCGAAAAGTTGGATTTTTGACTCTTCTACTATAAAAGATTAATTTTCAATCAAAGAAGACGAATATTAAACAAAACAGCTGCATTTTCGACCAAAAAAGATGACTTTAATAAAAAAATGCATTTTTTACATAGCTGAATTTTGAACCTACAAATAGGAATTTTCAATCAAGACGTTTAGTTGAATTTGCAATTAAAAAAGATTAATTTTCAACCAAAAATTTGTAGTTTAAAAATCTAGTTTTCAGAAAAAATAAGAATGACTTATCAACCAGTAGAATTCAAGTAAAAAGGAGAAATTTTTAACACAATAGTTTTAATCCTCAACAAAAATGATGAATTTTCAACAAAATACATGAATTTTTTATCGAGCAGTTGAATATTCAATTCATAATGGAAAAATGTTGGACCAAAAATGGAAGAGCTACATTTTCAGATACAAAAAAATAATGTTTAACAAAAGAAAAATGAATTTGCAACATAAAATTTTTTATGACCCATGCATGATTTCAGCCCTTTTCGACGCCAATGAAGCGGGGCTAAAGCTCTACTTTTTACTCCCTAGGGACTGAAAAGTGACGTCAGAGGTGAATAATGAAAATTATGCATCTATGAGCTCGCATTTTATGATTATAAGCCCACTCACCGTAAAAACTGTGAGGAAATTTTGGTTGCAGATAATAGAATTTTGCGGTTGTTTATGAAAGTTACCATATATACCTGTAAAATTACCATAAATGACCGAAATTTTTCATAAATTTCCTGAAATTTCTGAAAATTTTTAAAAATGAATTACGGGCAATCCATGGTAAGTTACCATATTTACCTGTAAAATTACTATAAACTACCGAAATTTTCCATACATTTCCGGAAATTTATGGAAATTTTTAGAAATGAATTTTGGGTAAGTTACCATACTTACCTGTAAAATTACCATGAATGACCAAAATTTTTCATAAATTTCCGGAAATTTATGGAAATTTTTACAAATGAATTTTGGGTAAGTTACCATATTAACCTGCAAAATTACCATAAATGAACGAAATTTTTCATAATGTTCTGGAAATTTATGGAAATTTAAAAAAATGAATTTTGGGTAAGTTACCATATTAACCTGTAAAATTACCATAAATGAACGAAATTTTTCATAAATTGACGGAAATGTTTAGAAATGAATTTCGGGTAATCTATGGTAATTTACCATATTTGCCTGTAAAATTACCATAAATGGCCGAAATTTTTCATAATGTTCTGGAAATTTATGGAAATTAAAAAAAATGAATTTTGGGTAAGTTACCATATTAACCTGTAAAATTACCATAAATGAACGAAATTTTTCATAAATTGCCGGAAATTTTTAGAAATTAATTTCGGGTAATCTATGGTAATTTACCATATTTACCTGTAAAATTACCATTAATGACCGAAATCTGTCAAAAATTTTCGGAAATTTATGGAAATTTTTAAAAATGAATTTTGGGTCATTTATGGTAAGTCACAAACCACCTCTAAAATTACCATAAATTAGGTTATAAAAAATATCGTATGCGCCAAGGGGGAGAGGCAATTTTTCTCCCCCTAGGTGCATAATATACTATTATTTCTCAAATAAATAGTTTAATTTTTAAACAAACAATTTATTGTTAAATCTATTATTAAATCTAATATTAATTTAATTTTCTACCAAAGTAGTTGAATTTTGAACCAAAATGGATTATTTTTTAACCAAGAAGATTCATTTTCTACCAGAAAGACAAATTTTCAACAAAATACATGAATTTTTGAACAAAAAAGTTTAACTTCAATTTACAATATTAGTTTTAAACAAAAAATCGAATTCTTACGTTTTTCGTAAAGAAAATTAATTCTCAACCAAAAAACAAACTAATTCACAGCCAAATATTTAAATTTTTGACCAAAGAGATGCATTTTCATCTAAAATGATGAATGTTTATAAACAATCAATTTTCAAGAAGAGCCAACAATGGAATAGTTAAATTTTCAGTTAAAAATTAATTTTAAATAAAAATGAAACAAATATTTAACAAAATAGTTACATTTTCAACCAAATAGTAGAATTTTAAACTAGACAAGATTAATTCTGAACCGTATTTAAAAATGGGGGGGGGGGGGGGTCAGTTTCAGTCTCGGATGACATATCTAGGGGGAAGGGGTCATCGAAATGTCACAAATTGTCACAAGAGGCAGAGGTGAGACAAAATTCACTTATAAAAACGTCACATAATATGTGCACGCTCCCTCACCCACACTGCCTGACTATTAAATGACCTGAACTACTCCTGGTCTCTTTAACTAAACACTAACAGGCACTACTTAAACCCTCATGGGTTGATTACACTTTTATCTCTTCTACTTACTCCCGCAATCTGACTCTACATTGATATGTACTACCTCACTCTATGTCTCGAATTATAGGCTGACCTGTACTACTTACGCCTTCATGGGTTGGTTAAACTTTTAACTATCCTATTTACACCCACTGTCTGACTATATATTTACATGTACTACTGCCACTCTCTTTGTCCGAGTACACAATGGTCTGTACTACTTACACGTTCGTAGGTTGGTGAAACTTTTAACTATACTACCTACTTCCCCTGGCTGACTATATGTTGACCTTTTCTACTGTCACTCTATTTGTCCGGGTATACACTGACCTGCGCTACTTAAATCCCCATGGGTTGATCACACTTTCAACTTTACTATTTACCACACTGCCTGACTAGACTGACTATACATTGATCTGTACTACTGACACTTGATGTTTCTGACTATAAACTGACCTGTACTGCAACACCAACTTGCGGATTAATTATTCATTTTTCGACATTTTTAGGGTTTCGTAGCCCAGGGCTGAAACCCTTTTTGTTTCGGTTTTTTTTTTTCATAAAATTTTTTGTTGAACAAATTTTTTTTCCAAACATTTTTTTTCTATTTTTTTCGAACAATTTTTTTTCAAACATTTTTTCGAACAATTTTTTTTCAAACATTTTTTCGAACAATTTTTTTCAAACATTTTTTCGAACAATTTTTTTTCAAAAATTTGTTCTCATTAAATTTGTTTCAATAATTTGTTCTCAACAAATTTTTTTTCAAAAATTTTCTCTTCAAAAAATTGTTTTCAACAAATTAAAAAAAAAATTTTTTCCAACAAATTTTTTTTTCAAAATTTTGTTCCAATAATTTTTTTTTCTCTAAACATTAATTTTCCACAAATTTTGTTTTCAAATTAAAAAAAAATTTTTTTTTTTCTTTCAAGAATTGGAACACAGGCACGGTTTTCACAAGTTTGGACAATTAATTTTTATTTTATTATGAATTTTGGAAATTTTGGATAATTACGGAAAGGACCGTGTACAGAATACGTGGAAAAGTGGATTTCGTTGCATTTTACTGACACTAATTTATTATGTAGTTTATGAAACTCGAAAAAATGTTCTAAAAGCACCTGGAGCAATTATGACTACTTTTTTTGGCGAGGTCCTTTTAAAAAATTATGATAAACTTATAAACTACCAAAATATCTGAAAATTTCTGAAATTGCAGAAATTTCCGGTAATTTATAGTAATTTATGGTAATTTCATTTTTATCGTTTACGTGTTATAAAAAATATAAATTTCAGAAAATGAAAGACCCTAGGGTCCTGCTATCTTCTTTTTTACCTGAAAAGCCAATTTATAAAATTTGGTTCGGATCAAAAACAAGTTTTTTTTTAGGAATTTCGCAAAAATTGCCCGGAAATAACGAAAAAACATGTTTTTCTTGATTTACTGCAAAAGTATTGGGTTTGTTAAATAATTGTTTGAGTGAAAATGGAAAATCTTTATTAAATCTATCTTTTTTGTTGCGTTCTCTCCTGTGACAGAACTTTAGCTATGATCAAGTTATTTTTTATTGATAATTTAGTAAAACTTACAAATTCATCAGTGAAAAAAATTATAGTCATATTTCGAACTTAGTCACTGACTGATATTAGTAAAAAATGTAACTGTTTCAAATTCAGATAGTTTGTTATTTTTGATTAAACCAACCACCTCGAGAAAAATTAAAAAAAAAAGAGTGCAGAAAATGTATTTGGTATAAGGTAAACGTCCCAGTAATCGTGACCTTAGTCCCAGTAATCATGATGACAATTTTCTTGCTTTTTATTTAATTTGAATGAATGTAACCTTATTTAAAATCAGTTCACATCTTTAATTTTATTTACTGGTGGACTCTATCAAAAATATGAATCATCATTTTCGACCCTTGAAAAGCCTAATTCGTGGATTTTTCATTTCAATTCAAAATTCCTCAAAAACTTTTTATTTTTTAAATTCAAATTCAACATTTTTTTGTATCCTTAGTGAAAAAAAAATTTTTGAAAGTGAAAAGAAATGAAAACATTTTTACAGAATACTACAACTAAATAGGATAAGTGACAAAAAAAATTACAATAAATTAACTTGTGTCTATTAATCAGACGAATTTTGTACATTTGTGTGCTTTTTTGTAAGCTTTAATTGTAAATTGTGAATATTTGAAAGTTCTTGTATACTTTTTTATAAAATATTAAAACTAAAATAAAATACAACAATATACAATAATATGTGGAAAAATACAAAAAAGTACAAAATAATTTCTATTCGATTTTTTTACTGAATTTCTGTGAAATGTTGGATAACAAATGAAAACGCAAAATAAATAATGAAAAAGCAAAATGAAAAAATTCCCCCTGATTTTCAAAAATATCCAGCATATTTTTTTTTGTATTTTTACACTTGTTTTTCGATTTTTCTCTAGAAGGGTGTGTTTTAATGAAGGAAATCAATACAGTAAAAAAGTTGTATTCCATAGAAATCTACGAATTTTATTCAAACAATTGTTCAATAAAACCAATAATTTGGAAGTAAATTAAAAAAAACTTGTTTTTTTTCGGGGTTTCCGGACAATTTTGGCATAATTTCCCAGAAAGTTTTTTGTAGATCAAGATAGGACCTTACACAGCTGTTTTTTAGATAAAAAAATAAAAAAGAATACTGATTCACTTATCAATCTTTCCTCTTCGTATTCTCAATCATTTAAATAAAAAAATTTCGGAACAGGGGCAGAGAAGAGTGGAATAAACCAACATTTGATTCCAATAAAAAAAATTGTTTCATAAATTTATGGCTGTAAAAATTCTTTTCGTGATTACCATCGATTGGTTTACCCAAATAGGTACTTTCGAATCATCCTTTGAAGACGAGGTGAATTTTGCAGAAGAAATTCTTGACAAAATGTGTCGATACCGTCTGTGAAATTTGTGAAAGGACTATCGACGTCAGATATTGACATTCACGTGAAAACCTCTCGAATGTCGTTCATACTTTTCTATTTCACGTATTTATATGAGTAATCTTACTGAAATATTTTTATTTATAAAAGCTATATAAGGTACTCAATTTTTCTATAAAGTCTCACGTTGTGAGCCGTACTTAAATTACGTAACGAATTACGTACGTAATTTATGTTTTCCAGAAATAATAAGATATGGGTTTTGAAAGTAATGCAAATTTTTGTTTCCTGACCATTAACATTAAAAACGGAATAAAACAATATTTTAGATACAAATTTGAAATTTTCAAATTTATTTACTTGTTTTGAACAAAAAAAGACTTTCCTACCATGAAAGATGATTGAATTTTCGACAAAATAATTGAATTTTCAACATAAAAAGATGAATTTTCAAGAAAAAAGTGTAATAGTTGATATTTCAACAAAAAAATGAAATTTTAAACAAACAAAATAAACCTACATTCGAAAAAAAAATTTCAATAAAGTAGATCAATTTTTACCCATGCAGTTGAATTTACAATTAAAAACTATCAGTTTTCAACAAAATAGTTAAACTTTATACCAAAGAAATGAATTTTCAACTAAAAGTATGAATCTTCAATAAAAAAATGATTTCTTAACAAAGTGGTTCAACCAAAATTTTCAAACAAAATAGTTAAATCCTCAAGTAAAGAAGATTAAAGTTAAACAAAAATATTAGAATTTTCACCCAAAAAAGATTTTCGTTTGACTTTTCAACATCAAAAATATGAGTTTTGAAGAAGGAGTAAATTAAATTTTAAAAAAATAGTTGAATTTTCATCCAATAAAGATTCCAGCCAAAATTTTTAGCAACAATGAATGAATTTTTGAATCAAAAAGATAAATTTTCAAAAAAATAGTTGAATTTTCAACCAAACGGGATGACGTTTTAACTAAATTTTAGAATTTTCAATCAAATAGTTCCATGTTCATCCAAGAAAGATGAATTTCTACTAAAACAGATGAATTTTTGAATCAAAAAGACAACATTTAAAGAAAAATTTGAATTTTCATACAAAAAAGATTTCAGTTTGACTTTTAAACGTAAAAAATATGAGTTTTAAATAAGAAGTAAATTTTCTATGAAGATACTAGAATTTTTAACCCAAAAAGATGAATTTTCAACAAAACAGTTGAATTTCCCACAAAAAAGGGTAACTTTTGAGATAAATTCTTGAATTTTCAACAAAATAGTTCCATTTTTATCAAAATAAGATTAAATTTATACTGAAATAGATGAATTTTTATATCAAAAAAATAAATTAAAAAAAAGTTGAATTCTCACCAAAAAAATATTTCAGTTAAATTTTCAACACCAAAATAAGAATTTTAAAGAGAAAGTAAATTTTCTACAAAAATAGTTTTATTTTTATCCAAATGAGATTAAATTTATATTGAAAAATTTGAATTTTTGGTTCAAAAAATAAACTAAAAAAAAAAATAGTTGAATTTTCACCAAAAAAAGATTTCTGTTAAATTTTTAACACCAAAATAAGAATTTTAGAGAGAAAGTAAATTTTCTAAGAAAATATTTGTATTTTTAACCCAAAAAGACGAATTTTTAACAAAAAAGTTGAATTTTCAACTACAAAGGATGACTTTTTAACCAGATTTTTTCATATTTAACCAAATAGTTCCATTTTCATCCAAGGAAGATGAAATTTCTACTAAAACAGATGAATTTTTAAATCAAAAAACATTTTCAAGAAAATGGTTGAATTTTCATCCAATAAAGATTTCAGTTAACTTTTTAGCACCAAAATATGAACTTCAAACAACAAGTGAGTTTTCTATAAAATAATTGAATTTTCAACCAAACGGGATGACTCTTTAACTAAATTTTTGAATTTTCAATCAAGTAGTTCCATTTTCATCCAAGAATGATGGATTTCTGCTAAAACAAATGAATTTTTGAATCAAAAAGACAAATTTTCAACAACAAAATTTCAATTTTCATCCAAAAAAGATTTTAGTTTGACTTTTCAACGTAAAAAATATGAGTTTTAAATAAGAAGTAAATTTTCTATGAAGATACTAGGATTTTCAACCCAAAAAGACGAATTTTCAACAAAACAGTTGAACTTCTAACCAAAAAGGGTAACTTTCTAAATAAATTTTTGAATTTTCAACCAAATAGTTCCATTTTTATCCAAATAAGATTAAATTTATACTGAAACAGATGGGTTTTTGAATAAAAAAATAAATTAAAACAAAATACTTGAATTTTCACAAAAAAAAGATTTCAGTTAACTTTTCAACACCAAAATAAGAATTTTAAAGGAAAAGTAAATTTTCTATAAAAATAATTGAATTTTCAACCCAAAAAGACGAATTTCAATTCAACCAAATAGTTTCCAACCAAAAAGATTCAACCAAATAGTTTCATTTTTATCCAAGGTAGATGAAATTTCTTGTAGAACAGATACATTTTTAAATCACAAAGAAAAATTTTCTACAAAAAAAGTTGAATTTTCAACCCAAAAAGACGAATTTTCAACAAAACTGTTGAATTTTTAACCAAAAAGGATGACTTTTTAACAAAATTGTTGAATTTTGAAACAAATGAAAAAATTTAGAACTAAAAAGATAATCTTTAGGAAGAAGCAACTGCAAAAAAAAAAATATAAATACAAGGCAAATGAATGACTAAAAAGAATATTATATCAGGTTTAACGCAAAATTTCATTCTAAAAATTCTACAATTTTTCCCTAAGCAATTTTTCATTTTCTCTAATCATTAATATTTTAAAGACCAGAATCTTAAAATTGTAAAATTTTTAACCTAGAATATTGTATAAACGAGATAAAAAAATTGCAAATTAAAATTGAAAATTTTCAAATTCATCCACCTTAACAGTTATTTAAAGTTTTAGAAATTCCCTGAATTTGGCAAGATTTTCTTTCAATCCCTAAATTTTTCCCGACCAATAAAATTCCCTGATGCTTTTTCAATATTTTTTTTTTTCATACAAATATTGAAGTTACTTAATTTAAGTACTAATTGCAATTCACCAATTTCACACTTTTTTAAATACCATAAAGAAAACAAAATAATATTAATAATAATATAAAATAAAAGTTTCAAATAAATAGTTATTTGTTAAAAGTTTAAAAAATTTAAATTTGAGTTGAAATTATATTCTGAGAATTGAGAACAAGAAAATAAGTATTATTACTTTTTTTTAATTTATATGAATATAATTTTTATAAGATTCTTGAGAAAATTAAAAAAGGATTTTTGAATATTTCAGATGTGTCAAAAAACAATCTAGAAGATTTTGAAGAATTTTTTTATTTTATAGGATTTTACAAAATATTAGGAAAAATTCAACTCTTTTTAAAAGCAACATTTGATGAATTTTCGGATGTTTCCAAGTTTTTAAATATTTCTAATCTATTCAAAACGTTTTAAAATTTTTAAAATATTTTTAATGGACTCGAATTTTTCTTAAAATGTTGAAAAATCATTCAAAATGTAAAAAAATGGTCTGATAATTTTCTAAATTTTCGCAGGAATTTTAAGACAATTGGTTTATTCTCTTGAAACCTTTCAAAATTCTTTTGAAGCTTCTGTAGTATATTTTTGAAATCTTCGAAAATGTAGATTTCTAAAAATCTTTCAAAGTTTAAAATTCCTTTTGAATCTCTTCATCTCTAGTGAATATTTCTTGAATTTACTTAATTTCTGCTTTTTAAAAATTTTTTTATCTCACCAGATTGAGACATTTTGCTTTAAAATATTCTACACACTTTTTTGAAATTTTAGGAAATCGTTCGATATGTTTAAAAACCTTTTTGGATTTTCTCTGAAACAATTTTCGCACGAATATTAAGAAAATTCTGTTTTTAATCTTGTCAGACCTTCTAAACCTTCTAGTCTTTCAACATTATTCAAATTTTTCCTGATTTTTTTTTAATTCTGCAAAATTAAAAAAATTGCCTTAAAATCTTCCAGATTCTTCTTTCATAATTTTTGAAATATTTTGAAATCTTTTCAAATAATCTATTGAAATTATTTTTTCGATATAAGAAATTATTTTAATTTTTACTAGGAACCTGCAATTTTTTTAAGCTCTTAAACTTACTGAAATTATTCCTAAAATTATATAATATGGCAAAATTACAAAATTTTGCTTTAAAATCTTTTACACACATTTTTTTCATTCTCTTGACACCCTGCAAAATTCAGTTTACCTAAAATTTGTGTAAATCCTCAAAAATTAAAAAAAAAACTCGCAAAGTCTTTCATATTCTTTTCTCACACATTTGAAATTTTAAAAACTGAAAATTATTCTTTTAAAATAAAAACTAAACCATTTTAAATTTTCTCAGAACTCTTAAAAAAAATTTAATCTCCTCAAATCTTTGAAAATTATTAAAAAGCTTCTAATTTTTTCGGATTCTTCAAAATAAGTTTTTGTCCATAATTTAATTTTTCTTATCTCTTTAGAAATGTAAGAAAGTTTACAAATTATAGTGCGGTAGTGAAATGTTAAGAACATAATTATTTCACATTATTATAAAATAATTTACAATTTAAATTTTCTCTTCTATCAATAATGCTTAGAGAGATTTAGAAATAAATTTTTGGATGAAGTAAAATTATTTATTTAGAAATTTTAATATACAAAGTTGATGGTGCAGAAAATTCATAAATTAAAAATGTTACGTAATCAGGTTAAAATAACAGATCTTAACGAAACACGACCCCCTCCTTTTTGATGTTTCGTAATTTGTGAACGCTCCCTTACCAGAAATTGTTTTCTTGAAGTCCATTTATTTATTTAATTTATATTATTTATTTAATTTGTCTAGTTCATTTAATTCATTAAAATTATTGAATTTATTTCTTTAAGTCTAAGTTATTGTGAATTTTGAACGTTCTATGTTGCACGCGAGTTTGGAACAGTTTTTATAATCTCGCGTTCCTCGTATACTGCTTGAATGCACAACTTCGGTGTTTTACCGTGAACTGTCGTAAATGTAAATCAGGTGTTAAACTTTAAACTAGGGAAATAGAAAATATATTTTTGCATGGAAATAAGTTGAACGTTTATGGGTTTTGGTTTGAATACATTATTGATAGGAATCAGTTGTCAATAGTCAACGAGGATTTATTCTTGAATATCTTACAAGAAGAAATATTCTAAATTTGTTTAGAAAAATTGCTAACAGAAAAATTTAGAGTACGAATTATTCGTTTTCACAAAAATTCAATTTAGAATTGATACATTAGAATGCTCTAAATTGGGAAACAGTTGAGAAAGAAAAATTTGCATAAATTACGTAAATTCTTTTGGTTCAAATATTTAGTCAAAAGATGAACTTTGTTAAAAATCCATTTATTCAGTTGAATATTCATCATTTTAGTTAAAAATTCATTTCTTCGGTCGAAAATTGAACTATTTTGTTAAAACCTCATCTTTTTCGGTAGAAATTTAATGTTTTTGGTTCAAAATCTTAAGAATTACATTTTTCGTTGAAAATACGTGTTTTTTGTTGAAAATTAATTTTTTCAACTGGAAATTTAAATATTTCATTTTCGATAGAACATTTATCTCTTTACTTGAAACTTTGACTATTTGGTTGGAAACTTATGTATTTTGTTAAACATTTTTTTTTTGGTAGAAAATAATCTTCTAAGTTGAAAATTCAACTTTGATGTATTTTGTTAAATATTCTTTTTTTTTTTGCTAAAAATTAATTTTTTGAACTAAAAATTCATTTGTTTTGTTGAAAATTCCCCTCTTTTGGTAGAAAATCAATCTTCTTAGTTGAAAATACAACTATATGGTTGAAAATTTATACATTTTCTTTCAAATTAGTCTTTTCTGGTCGAAAATTAATCTTCTTGGATAAAAAATCCAATATTTGGTTCAATATATATATATATATATATTTTTTTTTTTTTGGTTCAAAATTTGTCTTTTTTGGTAGAAAATCAATTTTTTTGTTTGTTAAAAGTGCAACTGTTTGATTGAAAATTAATCTTTTTTAGTTGAGTATTCAAGTATTATGTTGAAAACTTCGTTTCTGTTGGTTAAATCTAACTGTTTTTTTATTTTGAATTGAAGTATTTTACTGTTGAAATGTCATCTATTACATTTTTTGTTAAAAATTCATCTTTTTAGGTTAAAAATTTAACTCCTTGATTGAAAGTTGAACAACTTTTTTGTAAGTTTATTTTTTTGTGGTTAAAGATTTATAATTTTAGTAGAAAATTCTTTTTTTTTTTTTTTTTTTTGATATAACCTAATTTTTTGAACTGAAAATTCAACTGTTTTGTAGAAGTACGTCTTTTTGGCTTTTAAAATTCATCCATTTGGAAAAAAATAAAACTATTTTGTAAAAAATTAAGTTTTTTTTATTAAAAATTATTTCTCTGAAATGAAAATGTAACTACTTCGATTTTGGTTAAAAATTGATATTTTTTACGATAGTTTTAAAACTCAACCATTTAGGTAAAAATGTTTAGAAAGAAAAAAATATTAACTAAAAATTAGTCAAATGTATTTTGTTCAGAATTTTTTATTTTTGTTGTTGTAGAAAATCAATTTTTTTTTCTTAAAAAATATAACTGTTTTGTAGAAAATAAGACTATATTTGTTTTAAAATAAAAATAGTTTTCAGTTGAAATATTACCTATAACATTTTTTTTTTAGAAATTCATCTTTATAGGGTGAAAATTCGTTTTTTCGTTGTTAAAAATTAAATTTTTCAATTGAAAATTTAACAATTTTGTGGATAATTCAACTTTTTGTAAGAAAATTGTCTTATTAACTGCAAAATTCAACAATTTAATAGAAAATTCAACTATTTGGTTGAAAATTCAACTGTTTCGTAAAAAATTATTTTTTTTTTTGTTTAAAATTAATTTTTGGTGATAAAAATTCAACTATTTCATTTTTTGTTGAAAATTGATATTTTTTTCGTTCAAAAATTCAACTATTTGACTAAAAATTTATGTCATTTATTGAAAATTCTATTTTTTTTTGTTCAATTGCACTGATGACTTGGAGACTGGAAAACTCGGTCGGAAATAAAGTTAGACATTTTTGATAAAACTGGTTCAAAAGCTTATACAATTCCACGTCGAACAACCCTCAATATTGATATTTCTGAATTGTTAAAGGGGATATATCACGTAAGAAGTTTTTTTTGGAACAAAATTCAAACATTTTTAGAATTGTTTGAAACTTTTTGCATGGAAGGTTTTTGGGGTCGCTGATTACAAATTTGAAGTCAAATTTTCAACTTTTCAAAATTAAAAATCGCGGATCCAATATGGAGAGAAAAAATAATGTAGAAAAAGTCTCGTCACTTGAAAGTGGGTTCTCAGGGGTTTTGTGGGTCGCTGATTATGAATCTAAGGTCAAAATTCTGAAATTCAAAATGGCGGGTACAATCATTATTTTTAAATACTTTGTTGGCCATATTGGATCCGCGATTGTTAATTTAGTAATTTTTACTTCGGATTCGTATTCAGTGACCCAAAAAACACCTTTGAGACCTATTGTGAAGTCACGGGGCCAATTTTCTAATTTTTTTTTCTCCACCATATTGGATCCGTGATTTTGAATTTTGGAATTATAACTTCAGATTCGTAATAAAAGACCCAGAAAGTCTCAGGAGACTCATTTTGAAGCCACGGCAATTAATTAAAAAAAAATTGTCCGCCATATTGGATCCTCTATTTAAAATTTTTGAAAATTCTCCCTGTGGACTTATTTTGAAGCTACGCGACCTAGTTTTTAATTTATTAGCCGTCACATTGGATCCGCCATTTTGTATTTTGGAATGTTGACTTCAGATTTGTAACAGGCGACCAACAAAAATCCGCAAAACCATTTTGAAGTCACGGGACTTATTTTCAAATTTTTTACGCCATATTGGATCCGCTATTTTGAATTTAAATTTTTTTAAAAATTTTACCCAAAAAAACCCACATGGACTTATTATGAGGCCACGGGAATTTTGGAATTTTGTCTTCAGATTCGTAATCAGCGACCCAAAAAACCTTAAAAACCCATTTTGAAGCCACGGGCCTTATTTTTTAATTGTTTTGTCCGCCATATTGGATCCACCATTTTAAATTTGGATAATTGAAAAATTTTGACTCCTAACTTGTAATAGGCGATCCAAAAAAACCGGAAATCCCATTTTGAAGCCATGAGAGTTATTTTTCAAGTTTTTGTCCGCCATGTTGAATCCGCCATTTTGAATTTTGGA
>CAKNYM010052312.1:482299-497398 GCA_932195095.1 Andricus curvator | reverse complement strand
AGATTGTTATAAGGGTTTCAAGGATTGTAAGAAGGGTTGCAAGGATTAAGGGAAAGGGGTGTAAAGAGGATTGCAGGGTTTAAGGTGCAGGGATTTGTAAGAAGGTTTGCATGGGTTAAGGGGCAAGTGGTGTAAGGAAGATTGCAGGGGTAAGGCGGCAATGAGTTTAGGGAAGGTTGCAGGGATTAGAGGCAATGAGTTTAGGGAAGGTTGCAAGTGCTAAGGAGCACTGGATGTAATAAGGGTTGCAGGATTTAAGGGGCGAGGGTTGTACGGAGGGTTGCAGGGGATCTTTCTAAAATATAGAGAGAAAGTCAATGATTGATCACTCCCATTCTCATGATTTTTACTCGGGCGACGTTGTCCCTGTGGCTCGACAACATCGGAGACTACCACTCATGGTTATAGGTATTCAGGGGAAGGCGTGGCACCCTTGGACCGTTGAAAGCTCGCCTGTATAGCATAGGTCAGAGACAGTGTGAGAAGGGGTTGGGGAGGGAGGGGGGGGGGTGAGTAGGGAAGAGCAGAGAAGAGAAGACAAAACGCAGGACTACTAAAAGGACCAGAGAGGACCGGCCAGGAAGACAGAGATGTATAAATAGGACTCCCAGGATAAGGATAGAATAGTCTAGGAAGGTCGTTAGACCAGGAGGGAAAATGAACAGAGCTTCGGGGAGATAAAACGAGGAAAGTGGATTGCGAACGAAAGCTCCACTCAGCGGACGAGAGAGGAAACGAGAGAGCGATTGAGCGAGCGAAAGAGCATCGCTACCAGGAGCAGAAGAGAGAAGAGGGCCGGTACCAGAGGAAGGAAAAGGGTGAAACTTTCAGAGCTTGCGGATGAGGAGGATGGCGCGCGTCGAGCGAGAGAGAAGGAAATGCAGCGGCATTCAGTCACCGCCCGATCATCGGCGCGCACGGTTCCGGAGGTGTCTTCTCGATTCTCGGATGCTTCAATTAACTAAATTGAAGAGCGATATAACAATAAAAAAACAACCTTTTTTCAAAGAGCATGTGTTAAGCTAAATCTTAAATTATTTCAGCTAGTGATACATTTTTTTTTAAATAAAAAAACGGGATGCGTACTCTCGTTTTAATTCACTTTCTCTGTCTATAAAGAGTCCAGGGAACTTTTAAAGTGGTTAAAAGTGTTTTTTTTTTAATTTTAATATAGTGTGTGATTTTGTGATGTATAACCTCGAGGGATAACTAAGGATGATTATAGTTTTTCGATGTAGGAGATCAGCATGTAGATGAAAACTTTTCTGAATCAGTCTTCAAGAGCAAAAAGTTTAGAATCCAAGGTATTTACGAGATTCAAATATTTGATATGGGAATCCCTCCTGGTGTTGAATATACACAATACACATTCTCTCTTTTTGTGACGAGAATCCGTTGAGCTTTTTGTCCCAGCCTCTCGGGAAAAGCACTTGACATCTGGACCTCCTAAAAACTTTTATGCAGAAGGGACGGATGGTCCCTTTCATGTTTTATTGTTATTTTACACTAGGTTGAACCTCCGTCTCGTCTTTTTGTTGCAAATTAAAATAAAGGATGTGCATTCATGAAAAATGTCACGTGTAACATACGTGTCAATTTTTTTGAAAAGTTTACACTTTTTTTGAAAAAGTTGATAAGAAAACCTTTCCCTGAAATAAATAAATTTAGGATCCAATTATCAGAGATGGGAAGTAACTGGTTTCTTTTAACTAGTTACTGTAAATAGTTACTTGTTTTTGGTAACGATGGTGTTAACATTACTTTTATAAGTAACGAATAACTACTTACATTTTTTTCAATAACAGTAACTATAAAAACCGTTGTTTTTTTAGTTACTTTAGAAATGTAGTTCACGAGTCTTTTTTATGACAATCAATCAATTTGATTGATTTTCCAACTACTTTTTCATTTTCACTACTCAAATTGTAGTGGCAGATAGCCATAGAATTTTATAGCCAAATATAGGAAAATTAAAATTTTTTCCCACCCCGGGATTCAAAATTTTCTAAAATCTATAAAAACACGTAGAAAGAAATAAAAAAAATAATTTCAACGAATTTTCATCCAGAAAGATTAATTTTTAACAAAAAAAAATAATTTATGAACAAATATGTTCATTTACAAGCAAATATGTAAAATTACAACCAGATAGTTAACCTAAATAACGGATTTTCCACCAGAAAGATTACTTTCTTACCAAAATATTTTTAACAAAATAGTTTATTCCTGAACCAAACCAGAATAGCTATCAACTAAAATGATGAATTCCGAACGAAAAATGTAATAGTTGATATGTCAGGCAAAAAACTTTTAGATTTTAAATAGAAAACAGTGGAATTTGAACAAAAAGACGACTTTTCAACAAAATAGTTAAATCCTCAACCAAAACAGTTTCTTTTTAACCAAAAAGTTGAATTTTTAACCAAAAAAAAATAAATTTCTACCACAACAGACCAATTTTCACGCAGAAAGACGATATGTAGAAAAAAAGGTTTGAGTTCCAGTTGTGTAACAATTAATTTATATTATCCTGAACTCGTATTTTACAGAAAGTGAAACATTTTATTTATTATCTAAAAATATTAATTAAAGTTCTATGTGTAACCCTTCAGTTTAGTTACTATTTTAATTATTTTATGAAATATTTATCTATTTTGTTAAAAAGTAATCTTTTTTATCAAAAATTGAACTACTTGGTTGAAATTTGAACCACATTCTTAAAAATTAATATCGTTGATTGAAGATTCATAATTTTATTCGAAAATTCAACCATTTGATTAAAAATGTACCTATTTCGTTAAAAATTAGTTTTTTGTTGTTGAGGATTAATTTTTTGAACTCAAAATTTTACTATTCCGCATTTGGTTCAAAATTTATTATTTTAATTTGTGAATTAATCTTTTCTATTTTAAAATGCAACTGTTTTGTAGATAAATCGTCTTTCTGGCTTGAAAATTCAACAATTCTGTTAAAAAATGATAAATTTTGTTTAAAATTCGTCTTTTTGGATTGAAAATTATTTTTTTTTTGGTGAAAAATTAGACAACTTATTTAAAAATTAAACTAATTTAACGGAAATTTAACTGTTTGATAGATTATTAACTTTTTTGTGGAAAAATCATAGTTTCGGGTTGAAAATTCGACTGTTTTGTAGATAAATCGTCTTTTTGGCTCAAAAGTTCAACAATTTGGTGGAAAATTGATAAATTTCCTTCAAAATTCGTCTTTTCGGATTGAAAATTCAACGATTGGGTATAAAATTTAACTATTTGGTTGACAATTATATTTTTGGTGAAAAATTCGACTACTTGGGTGAAACTTAAAATATTTTTATAAAAATTTAACTATTTGGTTGATAATAAACGTTTTTTGTGGGAAAATTATATTTTTGGGTTGAAAATTCAACTGTTTTGTAGATAAATCGACTTTCGTGGCTTAAAAAATTTACAACTCCTTTGAAAATTGATAAAATTGGTCTTTTTGCATTGAAAATTCAACAATTTGTTTATAAACTATCCAGCTGAAAATTCACATTTTTGGTTAAAAATCCTACTACATTGTTAAAAATTGAACTATTTTTATTTGAATTAAACTATTTGGTAGATGATTAACTTTTTGTGGAAAAATAATTATTTTGGGTTGAAAATTCAACTGTTTTGTAGATAAATAGCCTTTTTATCTTTAAAGTTCAACGATATAAAATATCGTATAAAATTTAACTCTTTGGTTGAAAATTCATTTTTTTTTTTTGTTAAAAATTTTATTATTTGGTTGAAAATTTAATTATTTTGTTCGAAATTGAACGATTTTGAAAGAAAAGAATTTCATTCGGTTAAAAATTCCACTGTTTTCTTGAAAAGTAGTTTTTGGATTAAGTTAAACTGTTTTTGATTTAAAATTAATTTTTTGGTTGTTGAAATATATGAAATATCACACTTTTAGTTGAAGATTCATCTTTTTTCGTTGAAAATTTATTTATTTTTTTAATTGAAAATTTAGCTATGACATTTTTGTTTGGAAATGGATCATGTTTAGTTGGAAATGAATCTTTTTTAGTTGAAAATGTATATATTTTGTTCAAAATTCGTTTGTTTTTTGGTAAAAAATTAATCTTCTTGGTTGAAAATTTATCTCCTTGGTTTCAAATTAAACAATCTTGTTGAAAATTCGTCTTTTTTGGTTGAAATTACGTCTATTACATTTTTCATTGAAAATTCATCTTTTTGGATACAAATTTTCTTATTTGGTTGGAAGTCAACTTTTTTGTTGAAAATTCGGCTTTTTGGCTTGAAACTTCAACAATCTGGTTGATTTTTTTCTGTCTTGACTGCAAATTCAACTGTTTTATTGAAAAATTGTTTTTTTAATTGAATGTAACTGTTTTTGATTTAAAAAAAAACTTGGTTGAAATATCAACTGATACATTTTTTGTTAAGAAGTTATCATTTTTCGTTCAAAATTATTTTTTTTTAATTGAAAAAAATGCAGGTATTTTGTTAAAAGTTCGTCCTTGTTTTTGGTAAAAAATTATCTTCTTGGTTGGAAATTCATCTCTTTGGTTTCAAATGTACCTATTTTGTTGCAAATTCCTCTTTTTTGGTTGAGTTCAACTGTGCCTGATTCAAAATGAAAATCCTTGTTTTTTAAATGTTTTTTTTCTTGATTTGAAGATTCACCATTTTAGTTGAAAATTCACCTCTTTCGTTGAAAAATTTACTATTTTCTTATTTTTTGTTTGTTTGTTGAACGATCGATTTTTTAAATAAAAATTTGACAATTCCATTTTTGTTTCAAAATGGACAAAATTTTTTCCAACTGAAAATTTGACTATGACATTTTTGGTTGAAAATGGATATTTTTTAGTTGAAAATTGATATATTTTGTTCAAAATTAATTTTTCTTTGGTAAAAAATTAATTTTCTCGGTTGAAAATTCATCTCATTGGTATCAAATTGCACTATCTTGTTGAAAATTGATCTTTTGTACCTGAAAATTCACTTATTTTGTTAAAAATTCATCTCTTTGGTTTCAAAGTAAACAATCTTGTTGAAAATTCGTCTTTTTTGGTTGAAATTTTGTCTCTTACATTTTTCCTTGAGAATTCATCTTTTTGGATAAAAATCTTGAAACTTCAACAATCCGGTTGATTTTCTTTTCTGTCTTGACTACAAATTCAACTATTTTATTGAAAAATGGTTTTTTGGTTGAATATAACTGTTTTTGATTCAAAAATAAATTATTTTTTGGTTGAAATATCAACTGTTACATTTTTTGTTAAGAAGTTATCATTTTTCGTTCAAAATTATTTTTTGATTAGAAAAAAAAATTCAGGTATTTGTTAAAAGTTCGTCTTTTTTTTTGGTAAAAAATTATCTTCTTGGTTGGAAATTCATCTCTTTGGTTTCAAATGTACCTATTTTGTTGCAAATTAGTTTTTTTGTTGAGTTCAACTGTACCTGATTCAAAATGAAAATCTTTTTTCGTTGAAGTTTTAACTATTACTTTTACTATTATTTTTATTAATATTGTCTTTGAATAATGCTATGAAGTTGCAGTTTTATCTGAAATATTCAACATTTTGTCCACTTTTCACTCAGAGCAAGGTAATAATGAATGCAGATTAAAAAACCTAACTATTTAAACAAATTATTATTGTTTATAACTATCTTCTTCTATAGTAATGCTAGATAGGTGCGGTTTTTTCTGAAATTTTCAACTTTTTCAACTTTTCTCACTTTTTAGTTATGAACAAATATTGAATAAAAATTAGAGAAAATCATTTTCCAAACAATCTCTTTCTTTTTTTATGAATATATTTTTCTGAAATATAACAGATCACAACAAAAAATTTAATAGTCAATAATTCAACTACAAAAAGATTTTAATTTTTCATTACAAAAAAACCATCAATTTTATATAAAATGTAGATTTTTGAGCCAAAAAAACTATATTTTCACGACACAGTTAAATTTTTAACGTAACAATTGGCTGTTTATTTAAAAAGATGAATTTTTAACCAGAAAGAATAATTTTTTACCAAAAAAGACGAAAGCTCAACAAATGACATCAATTTTCAACCAAAAAGCTGCATTTTGAAACTAAAGATTATTATTGTTATTATTGATCAAAAATGGAATAGTTGAATATTCATTTCGAAAATTAATTTCAAATTTAGAAAACGAATTTCTGACGAAAGTGTTGAATTTTCTACAAAACAGTTAAATTTTTACGAAATAATTAGATTTTCTACCAAACTGCTGAATTTTCGAGACAAATAGGCGAATTTTCTACAAAAAAGTTCACTTTTCATCATAGCAGTTGAATTTTCAACCAAGTCATTGCATGCCCACTTTGAAGATTTAATTTTTAACAAAAAGATAATTTTTAGTAAACAATAGTTTAATTTTTAACGAAAGAGATGAATTTTTCACTGAAATTACGAATCTTAGACAAAAAATTAATTTTAAAGAAAGTAGTTCAACTTTCAAAGAATCGAAATTTCAAAATAAAAAGATTAATTCTCAACACAATATATAATGGGTGTTATTTCAATTCAAAAAAATTTTATATAAAATTAAAAACAATTAAATTTAACAAAAAAGGCGAATTTTCAAAAAAATACTTGAATCTTCAACCAAAACAGATTGAATTTCAACCAAGCAGTTGCATTTTTATAAAAAAGAATTATTTTCCATAAAAAAGACGAATTTTCAACATAATACATAAATCTTCAAATAAATAGTAAAATTTTTAACCAAAGGGATTCGTTTTTTGCCAATAAAGACGAATTTTAAACAAAATATATGCATTTTAAACGAAATAGTTTAATTTTAAACTAAAAAAGTTCAATTTTTAATTAAAAAATGTGAATTTTCAACAAAAAAGTTAAATTTCAATTACCATATTTTGATTTTTAATCACACAATTGCATTTTCAACTAAGAAAGATTAATTTTCTACAAAAAGATATGAATTTTTACATCAAAAGGACGAATGTTCAACAAAATAGTTGAATTTCCAAAAAAAATGTGTTCGTCAAAACAAACTTTCAACGAAAAGGGATGAATTTTTTTCAAATGTTGTATTTTCAAGGAAATGACTAAATTTTGAATCAAGCAATAACATTTTTGACCAAAAAAGATGAATTCCTAACCTTTTATGGTCTTATCTTTTGTGGTTTTTTTTCTACTTTTTCGTTTAAACCTTTCAAGAAAGAGGGAAATTTTCGACTACGTTTTAGAATTCACAATAGGTACAAGTACTTTCAGATTATAAGTATGCCACCAATTTTCCATAAATATGGTACTTTGTCTAATGAAAAGTTTCTTCTTGAGTATTTCCGAAAACGACGAAGGAGATAAAAGCCGTATAAAATGGAAGTAGAACAATACTTTATGCGTCAGACAGCCCTTGGATTTTTTATTTGTGCCAATTTTTTTGTATAATGCGAGGCACTTGTCTACGGAAATATCGACTTCAAAAAAAATTTTGTAGAATATAGAGGATTTGAATATGCAATCTAAATTAAATTACAATATCGAAATTTCATGAACAACAAAATTCAGTATTAAACTCGTTTATAATTACAACGATTTATCCTATATGGTAATATTAATAAAATAATTTTGTACACAAATGTTTCACTAAATTTGTGTACCTGAAAATTTACATAACATCGAATGAAGCCTAAAAAAATTTGTGGATGAATATATAATTTTGTAAACAAATACATTTGTTTATTAATGAACGGATTACAGAGAGAATGAAAACATGGAAGGAAAATGTGGTTTATAAGAATAATTTGAAATAGTGCTATTGGATAATAGCTTTCCAATTTTCAGTTGCGCAATGAAGTTTTCATGGTAATAAGCCGGAGTGCAATTTATAGCTCGACATTGTTTCAACGCTTCGCTGGCCTACAATTTGAATAAAAAATAATTCAATTGTATAGCACAGAGAACATCGATTACAGGGAAATTACTATCCCGGGTCGATTTTCGATTTGCCCTCATACATGTCGATGGGCAACTAAGTCCTTATAGTGGAATATTTATCGAATTGGCTTTTAATAGGAACATCTGCAACAGTTTATATTTATTTATATTGAAAGTAGGATTTGATATGCTGATTCAATTTTGATTTACTGCTATTTGATTGCAGCACACCATCTGGATTTATACGATCTATAATAAAAAAATTCGACAAACTAAATAATTTGAACAATTGAATTAGTTAAGCGTTTTTTAAGAACGAAAGATCATTCCAAAATAATTATAAGATTGTTCAACAATTCTAGTTTTTAATCTCTTCACAGTTTCACCTACATAAGCTTTATAGCAACATTTGCTTTTTATCAAATAAATAACACCAGATGAATTTTCAATGCCATCACTGTCTTTTTTCATCAATAAATAATTATCTAAAGAATTAGTGTTTTTGAAGTAAAAAAATTTATTGTAAGTATTAATCCATTCGTTTTTCTCATTAGTACTACTATATATCTTATAAATGCGTTCAGTAATGGAATTAACTAAGTAAATAAATTAATGAATAAATTAACTTAAAAAAAAAGATTTATGAATTTTCTGCACCATCGATTTTGTATATTGAAATATCGAAATAAATAATTTTCTTTCATCATATTTATTACTAAATACCACACTAGAATTTCCAAACTTTTTCACATTTTTAAAGAGATAAAAAAAATTAAATCATGGGAAAAACTTATCTTGAAGAATTCGGAAAAAAATTCAGAAGCTTTTTAATAATTTTGAAACATTCTCAGATTAAATTTGTTTAAAGATTTGTAGAACAATTTTAAATGGTTTAGGGTCAGTTTTAAAAGAATAATTTCAAGTTTTGGAAATTTCAAGATGTGTGGAAGAAAATATGGAAGACTTTAAGACAGTTCTTTTACTTTTTCAGGATTCAAAAAAAATTTAGGTAAATTCAATTGTTGGAGGGCGCCAAGAGAATGGAAAAAATATTCTTAAGATTCATGGGAAAATTTCAAATGATTTTTTTTTAATGAATTCGGAGAGCAAATTGAAAATGATTACAAAATAATAAAAACTTATAAGATACTTTAGGAATTGTGTAACGTTTCAAAAAAATAAAAACAATTAATTAGGTTCCTATGAAAAATTAAAATCATTTTGTATTTTGAAAAATGAATTTTGAGAGAATATTTAAAAAGATTTCAAAAGATTTCAAAAGATTTCTAAAATTGTCAAATAAGAATCTGAAAGATTTTAAACCAATTTTTTTAATTTTGCAGAATTTAAAAAAAATCACGAGAAAACTTGAATAATTTAAAAATATTAGAAGGTTCAACAATTTTGAAAGAATTAAAAAAAGAATTTTCTTGAGATTTATGGGAAAATTTTTCATGATACTTTATTTTGAAAAATTAACTTTGAGAAAAAATTGAAGAAGATTTCAAAAGATTCCCTTAAATTTCGAAAAAGAGTAGAAGATTTTAAAGCAAAATGTTTCAATTCGTTAAGACTGAAAAATAACAAATAAATCGAGTAAATTCAAGAAATATTTAAAAGATTTGAAGAGGTTGAAAAAGGATTTTAAACTGTAAAAGATTTTTAAAAAATGCAGATTTTTCTTAAAGGTTTAAACCCAAAACTTTAGAAGCTTCAAAAGAATTTTGAAAGGTTTCATTTTTTATGTTTGGAATTATTTTTTAAAATTTTAAGAAAAATTCGAGTCAACTAAAAATATTTTTAAGAATTTAAGAGGTTTTGTATAGATTTAAAATATTTTAAAACTTGGAACCATTTCCGAAAATTTATCAAATACTTTTTACTTATTTCAAACTTCTAAAAGTCCTGAAAATATCTTTTAAAAAGGCTCGAACTTTCCTAATATTTTGTAAAATCCTGTAAAGTAAATTTTTTTATAATTGTTTATAACTATTTTCTCTTCGATAAGTGCTAAAAAGTTGCGATTTTTTCTGAACTCTTAAATTTTTTGTCCACTTTTCACTTGGTATTAATATAGAAGATAGCTGTAGACAGTAACAATTTGTTTAAACAATTATTTTTACTATTTGAAATTATATATTAACTCACTTCAAGTGAAAAGTAAACAAAAAGTTGAAAATTTCAAAAAAAGCCGCAATTTCTAGCATTATTCAAAGATAATATTATTAAAATAATAATAAATTGTTTAAACAATTACGTCTGTCAACATTAATGCACTTTCACCTCTCTCTAATTGAAAATTGGACAAAAATGGGAAAATTTTTGAAAAAACCGCGACTTTCTATCTCCATTCTAAGAGAACATTGCTAAAAACAAGAATAAATAGTTTAAACAATTTATTTAAACATTTAATCATCAGCTTAAAGTAGTACTTTATGTATTAGAAACAATTTCAATTGAGAAAAACGCAAAAAATCATAATTAGCGCCAAAAAATCGCAAAACCCATTTTTTCAATTATGGGGTTTCGTTGGGACCCTATAAAACAGACTTAATGGGGTGATATTTGGAGAGTAATATTTTTTTTGTAATGCACATCGATCGTCAATTAAGTTTTTGTTTTCCCATCTAATAGCTATATTATTACATTTATTTTTAGTTGTTGGAAACATACATACTGTTTTTTATGTTTTTATACAGAATATCATTCTTCAGAATATTTTCAAATATTTTGTTAGGGTCATCCCTATTAGCTGCAAGAGTTAAATTGCCCTTATCGACTTTCACAAAGTCTTTAGGTTTTTTGAAAATTTTTAACTAACTTGAAAATTTTTCTAAATTTGTGAATCTATTTGTATTATTATGATTGACATTTACATTTCAAGGAAATATTGATCTTAACGATGACCTTCAAGGTCATTTCAAGGACAAAATTTTTTTTTTTTTAATGGAAACCTTCTTTTTTACATCGGCAATCGATAGAGCGGGAAATTTTACATTCAAATATGTACCCAGGTCATACATAGGTACATTGTAACCTTGAAGGTCACTCTAAGGTCATTTAAACTTGAACAAGGTCTGCATAAATCTGGGAATAGAAGAAAAGAAGTTACTGACTGTAACAAGGAGTATTTAAAAATGACATTAAGCACGACCTTGACAATGACCCTCAAGGTCATTTCAAGGTCATTTCAAAGTCAATTTTTTCCATTGGAAACCCACTCTCAAGGTTACAATGTACCTATGTATGACCTAGGTACATATTTGAACGTAAAATTTCCCGTTCTATCGATTGTAAAAAATGAACCAAGAATTAAAATACTCAAAATAGAACACTTAAATTTAAAAAATTTTAAAATCAAAACCTAAGAAAATGTTAATTCAAACGCTCAATAATTTTCGTGTATAAAATAAAAGCTTTTAAAACTTTTCAAGTGAAAATTTCTTAATGAAAAGCCGTTAAACTGCAAAATTTACATTTTTAACTTTTCTACATTGTACAGTTAAAAGATTTAAAAAAATAGAAATCCACGCTATCATTTTCAATGCTATGAATTGAAGAATGAATCAAAAAATTCATAAATTTTCAAAATTATATCATTTTAAGCAATTTGAAGCTAGAAACATTAATTTATACATTAAAATTTGTGTTGAAATCTTTTAAAATATTCTCTCAAAAATTTGTTTAAAAAAAATCATTTAAAAATTTTCCAGGAATCTGATAATAATTTTATTATTTTGGAACTCGAATTTTTCTGCCAGTTTTTGAAAATTCTGCAAAAGTAATGATAAAGTTCTTTTAAAATTGATTTTTCAACAAAAAAAGTGATTGTTAGTTTTTCTAGGAATTTTGATAGAAATTTTTATTCATATAAAACATTTCAAAATTCATGAAAAGCTTATAAATTTTGTATTCGACATTGTGTTTTAAATATTTTGAAATCTTTTTACGTTTTAAATTATTTTGGAATCTTTTCAAAACTTCGAAATATATTTTAAACTTACTCGATTATTTTCCAAATTAATAATTGTTCAATTTTCATTTATCATCCAAAAATTTATTTTTAAATCTTTTTAAATATTCTCTTAAAATTAATTTTTCAAAATAAAAAATCATTTGAAATTTTCCCAGCAAACTTAGGATTTTTTTTATTTTCTTAAGACCTTTAAAGATCCTTAAAAGGCTAAATATTAAAAAAAATATCTTCCTTGATTGAAAATTTTCAAATTAAATTGCGGTTAAAAATGGAATATTTTAGATTTAAACAATATTTGACTAGGTTTGGAATTGAGTAAGAGAGTTTAGTTTTCAAACTCTTTTTAAATTGAGAATAGTTTATAAAGTTTCAATCGAACTTTTATATTTTAAATTTTGATCATTAATTTGATTAAATAAATTAATTAATATATAAAACATAATTTTACGTAGTTTCCCAATATTTCATTTATTGTAAAATCTTGTAATTTTTTGTAAAGATTTGTAATTTTCTACAATAATTTAGGTAAAATTAACAGCATTTTAATTACGTCAAACGCCCAACTTAAAAAAATGTAGATTTTTAAAACAAAGTAAAAAAAAAATATTAATAAAAAGTTACACAAATTTTTGAGTTGTAGAAGCTTGTACTTTATTGTTAATTTTTTTACTTTAATACAAGAAAAAATTAGCTATTTGTATTTAACTGTATTTTTTCTTTAAATTTTGGATATTTTTTTACAAAAAAGTACATGCTTTAACAAAAAATTACAGTTGTAGAAATGTTATACTTTCTATTATACGTTCTCTTTGGGAAGAATTTTTCATTCAACTTAAATAAAAGAAGAAATATTTTCAATTATCCGGATTACCGAGACGAGTTCTTCTACGATTTAATTGATGAGATTAGAAAAAAACAAGATATTGAAATTGTCCAAATCTCGTAGTATTCTGGATTCGACAGCTCTGATAACTTTAGAAAGCAATTACTATAAAATGAAAGTTCACGCTTTACTCTTGTGAGACCGCTGTCTGCATTTATCCGCGAGAGCGTTATTTTTTTTAACTACAAAACTTCCTCCGTTTAATCAAATTAAGTGAATTAATTACAGAACAAACAATTTAATACTCGATCAGGTGGTCAGTGATATCAAATAAAATTCATTCACTTGACCACAAGTGATTTAGATTCAATTTAATTAATTTGCTTTAGTCACTTAATACTTAAACTCGTTTAGCGTCGCATTTTGATGCTGAAAGCAATTTTTCGCAGATGGCTTGACGAGGATTTTCCTTTTTAAGTAGCTTTTTTGCTGAATCGCCTTTTTGAAATAGACTGCTACATCTCTTCAAAGTTTAGTCGATAATTTAATAAAAAGTTTCATTAGCAGTATTGCCTCAGCTCATAAGTTTCGAAGGTGATTTATTGCGTTAAACACCGTTTTTTGTCATCTTCCTGGGAATCTCCACTTTCGTTTTTGTAGAATTTTAAGCGGGTTTTGTGGAAATTAAAATTTCTCATCTAAAACTATAATTACAAATTTTTACATTTTATAGTTAGTTAGTCATTGGGAAATTAAATCTCAATAAATCCCTTTTAAGAATGTTCTAAGTATACAGCTATGTTCAAAATTACTTAATTTTTAACTTGATTTATAAAATTTTCAAAAAAAAGGTCCATTGACAATTGCAACAAAATTTATAAGCCAAACCCAAACTTCAATAATAAAAAATTAGTTGAGGTGATAATTGTTTATTTAAATTAGTTATTTGTACCTTTGTGTTTTTTCATTTGCTTTAGGAAAAAGTAATTTTCCTTACATTTTAATTTACAAAAGCTCATTCTATTCTTGGAAAGCTTCTTTACAAATTGGCACATTTTTATGGAAATTATTTTATATAAAAATAATATGTACAATTATTTTTAGCCACTAATTTTTTGAATTAAACGATATCTCTATATAATGACCTCAAATATTTTTTGATTATTTACACTTGGGTCTTTTTTTTGAAATTTTTTATAATAATCAATTGGCCTTTTTCCGCTTCCTTATTTTTTCTCTCTTCTTCTTTTTTTTTTTAATGAAAAATTTGTTTGTTGGATTCTTTTTTTTTTTTTTTGTAATTGGCAAGAATTTCGTAGTTAAAAATCATCAGATTTTAAAGAAGATTTACAATTCGGAACCAATTTCTGCTATGTTATGTTAGTGTGCTTAGTCGGAAATTATCGGTATTTGAAAAAAAATTATTGGATATCATCATTTTGATTAAAATAATAAAATTTACATTTCGGATTGTGTTAGTGTTTTAGGCTACAATTTTAGGTTGCATTGTTGGTTTACATCAAAGATTAGTATTTTCAACAAAAGTCATTATAATTTGAACAACATTCAGAATCTTCTAAATATTTTGGATTATGTTAGTGTGTTTCGTCAAAAATTGGTATTTTTAATTTAAAGAACTGTATTTCAAACATTTCAAGTTTTATAGCCATCGCTATAAAACGGATTTTATGAGGGGTTGAGCACTCGGTTATTGAATTTACACCAGATGTCAAAAGGTTATAAAATATTTCTGAAGATTTCAAAAGATTTCAAAGATTTTAAAATATTTGAAATGATTTTGAACATTCTACAAAGATTTCAAAGATTCAAAAAGGCACGTACACCAGATACAAAATATTTTACAAAAATTTCCCAAAGACTTCAAACATTTCAAGGACTCAGAAAAGGCTTGTACACTAGATTAAAAAGTTTTCACAAAAATTACACAAAGATTTTTAACATTACAATGAACAACTCTTTAAAGTACGGTAGTTTTATATTTCAAATTAAAACCTTATATAAACAATATAACTTTTCTTAAAACTTTCTGAGTAGCTATTTATTGATCAATAACAGAATAAAACATTTTTTTGAAACTTCATAAATCGGTACTGGTTGGTCACAAAAGGTTCATTAATGAGTGAATCGATGCGTCTCAAGGGAGCAAACAAATACTCTTCTTGTAATATTGTCGTTTTTTGAATATCATAAAGTTTTTTTCATATAACCAGAATTAACCATTTTTTTTAATCTTCATAAATCGGCACTGGTTGGTCACAAAAGGTTCATTAATAGGTCAATCGATGCGTCTCAAGAACGGGAACAAATACTCTCCATGTAATATTGTCGTTTTTTGAATATCAAAAA
>CAKNYM010052312.1:444018-482289 GCA_932195095.1 Andricus curvator | reverse complement strand
TTTCATATAAACAGAATAAACCATTTTTTTGAAACTTCATAAATCGGCACTGGTTGGTCACAAAAGGTTCACCAATAGATCAATCGATGCGTCTCAAGAACATGAACAAAGACTTTCCACGTAATATTTTCGTGTTTTGAATATTAAAAAAGTTTTTTTTTCTTCACATAAACAGAATAAACCATTTTTTGAATCTTCATGAATCGGTACTGGTTGATAATAAAAGGTTCACCAATAGGTCATTCGATGCGCCTCAAGGACACGAACGAATATTCTACATGTAATATTGTCGTGTTTTGAATCACAAAAAAGTTTTCTTCATATAAACAGAATAAACCATTTTTGTTCAACTTCATAAAATGGTACTAGTTGTTCACAAAAGGTTCATTAATACGTCAATCAATGCTTCTCAAGGACGTGAACAAATATTCTACATGTAATATTGTCGTGTTTCGAATATCAAAAATGTTTTTTTCATATAAATAGAATAAAACATTTCTTTAAACTTCACAAATCGGTACTGGTTGGTCATAAAATGTTCACCAACAGGTCATTCGATGCGTCTCAAGGACGCGAACAAATACTCTACATGTCATATTGTCGTGTTTTGAATATCAAAAAAGTTTTTTTTAATTAAACAAGGTAAAATTTTTCTTTTTAAATTTCTAAACGCAAGGAAAAACTATTTCTAAATGGTCGATCTACTTCATCCAAACTTCATGATCGTAGCTGTTTTACTTTCCGAGATATGGTAAACAGAAAAAAGTTAAACATACACACACATGGACATTTTAACAAAATTTTATTTTCGAGCTCCTGGGCTCGAATTATATCAAAATATGTTGAAAAGTATATTTCAAAATTTAGGTCATTACAAAACTCCCTCTGTGAGGAAGCAAAATATAAACCAGATTTCTAAGATTTCAAAACATTTCAAAGATTTCAAACGATTTCCAATTTTTTCAGAAGATTTCAAAAAATTTCACGAAGATTTCAAATATTTTAATAATTTCAAATTAATACAAAAGATTTCAGAAAGATTCAATAAATATTTAAAAGATTTAATAAAAATTACGTAAAGATTTGAAATGAATACAAGAATTTCAAAGATTTCAAACAGGGTACAGTAACCAGATTTCAAAAATTTTGAAACATTTCAAAGATTTTAAACAATTTTATAATTTTTTGGAAGATTTCCAAAGATTTCACAAACATTCTAATGATTTTAAATTAATATAAGAGATTTAAGAAAGATTTCACAAATATTTAAAAGATTTAATAAAAATTGCGTAAAGATCTGAAAAGAATACAAGAATTTCAAGGATTTCAAACAGTGTACAGTAAGCAGATTTAATTTTTGTTTAATTTTCAAAGATTTTAAAGAAATTCGATTTTTTTAGAAGGTTTCACAAAGATTTCAAATTTGTACAACAGATTTCAGAAATATTTCAAAAAGATTTCATAGATTCCATGAAAATTTGATGAAGATTTCAAAAGAATACAAGAGTTTCAAAGGTTTAAAAAAGGGTACAGTAACCAGATTAAAAAGTTTTTTAAACATTTCAAAGATTTTCGCAAAGATTTCAAATTAATACAAAAGATTTCAGAAAAATTTCGAAAGATTTCAAAGATTTCAAGGATTTCAAAGACTTTACAAAGATTTAAAACGATTTCCAATTTTTTTAGAAGGTTACAAAACATTTCACGAAGATTTTAAATATTTTGATAATTTCAAATTAATACAAACGATTTCAAAAGATTTTTGGAAGATTTCACAGAAATTTCAAGATTTCATAAAGATTTTAAATACATCAAAAGATTTCAAAAGATTTCAAAGATTTCAAAGACCATACAAAGATTTAAAACGATTTCTAATTTTTTCTAGAAGATTTGAAAACATTTCACGAAGATTTGAAATATTTTAATAATTTAAAATTAATACAAAAGATTTTAGAAAGATTTCACAAATATTTGAAAGATTTAATTCAAATTGTGTAAAGAGATTTCAAACAGGTTACAGTAACCAGATTACAATTTTTTTTTAATTTGAAGATTTCAAACGATTTTAATTCTTTTAGAAGATTTCACAAAGATTTCAAATTTGTACAACAGATTTCAGAAAGATTTCAAAAATATTTATTAGATTTCATGAAAATTTTATAGATTTCAAATGAATACAAGAATTTCAAAGATTTCAAAAAGGGTACAGTACACTAGATTTTAAAGATTTCAAAACATTTTAAAGATTTCAAACGATTTCAACAAATTTGAGAAATTTCAAAAAATTTTAATGATTTAAAACCAGCATAAAAGATTTCGCAAACAAAGATTAAAGAAAAATTTCACAAATATTTCGAAGATTTCATGAGGATCTCAAAAGCTTTCAAAAAATGTCACAAATATTTCAAAGATTTTAGGGATTTCGAAGATTGCAAGGGTTTCAATAATAGTGCAACATTTTAAAAAGATTTCAAAAGATTTTTTAAAGATTTCACACAAATTTTAATATTTCATACAAATTTTTAATACATCAAAATATTTCAACGGATTCACAAAGATTTCAAAAGATTTCAAGGATTTCAAAGACTTTACAAAGATTTAAAACGATGTCCAATTTTTTTAGATGATTTCTAAACATTTCACGAAGATTTAAAATATTTTGATAATTTCAAATGAATACAAAAGATTTCAAAAGATTTTTGAAAGATTTCACAGAAATTTCAAGATTTCATAAAGATTTTAAATACATCAAATGATTTCAACGGATTCACAAAGATTTCTAAAGATTTCAAGGATTTCAAAGACTTTAGAAAGATATAAAATGATTTCCAATTTTAGAAGATTTCAAAAAATTTCACGAAGATTTCAAATATTTTAATAATTTCAAATTATTACAAAAGATTTCAGAAAGATTTCACAAATATTTAAAAGATTCAATACAAATTTCAAAGATTTCAAACAGGGTACAGTCACCAGATTTGAATTTTTTCTAAATTTCGAAGATTCTATACGATTTTAATTTTTTTAGAAGATTTCACAAAGATTTCAAATTTGTAGAACAGATTTCAGAAAGATTTTAAAAATATTTAATATATTTCATGGAAATTTGATAGATTTCAACAGAATACAAGAATTTGATAGATTTCCAAAAGGGTACAGTAACCAGATTAAAAAGTTTCTTAAACATTTCAAAGATTTTAAACAATTTCAAATTTCTTTGGAAGATACCAAAAGTTTTTGCAAAGATTTCAGATTAATTCGAAATATTTCAGAAATATTTCAAGAGAATACAAGAATTTCAATGATTTCAAAAAAGGTACAGTAATCAGATTAATTTTTTTTGTTAATTTCGAAGATTTTAAATGATTTTAATTTTTTTAGAAGATTTCACAAAGATTTTAAATTTGTACAACAGACTGCAGAAAGATTTCAGAAAGATTTCAAAAATATTCAATAGATTTCATAAAAATTTGATAGATTTCAAAAGAATACAAGAATTTCAAAGATTTCAAAAACGGTACAGTAACCAGATTTTAAAAATTTCAAAACATTTTGAAGATTTCAAACGATTTCAAAAGCTTTCAAAAAATTTCACTAATATTTCAAAATTTTAAGGATTTCAAAGATTGCAAGGATTTCAAAGACTTTACAAAGATTTAAAAGGATTTGCAATTTTTAAAGAAGATTTCAAAACAGTTCACGAAGATTTGAAATATTTTAATAATTTCAAATTAATACAAAAGATTTCAGAAAGATTTCAAAAATAGTTTAAAGATTTCATAAAAATTGCGTAAAGATTTGAAAAGAATTTCAAAGATTTCAAACAGGGTACAGTAACCAGATTTCAAAAATTTTAAAACTTCATATTTCAAATCTTCGTGAAATGTTTTGAAATCTTCTAAAAAAAATGGAAATCGTTTTAAATCTTTGTAAAGTCTTTGAAATCCTTGAAATCTTCAAAATCTTCTGAAATCTTTATGAATCCGTTGAAATCTTTTGATGTATTTGCAATTTTTATGAAATGTTAAAAATTCTGTGAAATCTTTAAAAAATCTTTTGAAATCTTTTTAAATTGTTGTACAATTATTGAAATCCTTGTAATCTTTGAAATATTTGTGAAATTTTTTGAAAGCTTTTGAAATCTTTATGAAATCTTTGAAATATTTATGAAATTTTTCTTTAATCTTTGTTTGCGAAATCTTTTATGTTTGTTTTAAATTATTAAAATCTTTGGAAATTTCTCAAATTTGAGATTTCAGATTTAAAATTATAAAATTTTCAGATTTTAAATTTGAGATTTCAGAAAGGTTTCAAAAATATTTCACAAGGATTTCAAAAGATTTTTTAAAGATGTCACAGAAATTTCAAGATTTCACAAAGATTTTAAATACATCAAAAGATTTCAGCGGATTCACAAAGATTTGAAAAATTTCACAAATATTTCAAAGATTTCAAGGATTTCAAAGACTTCACAAAGATTTAAAAATATTCCCAAAGGTTTCAAAAAGACGACATACGTTTGCAAAAAATTAAGAATTTATTTATCTATCGTTCTGCTTTTTTTAAAAATTGTTGGCCAACAATTGTAGTTTTTAAAATAATTTTTTTTTCCTAAAACAGCCGTACGCTATCTTTATTTCACATTCCTTATTTTTGAAAGGGGTTTATTAAAAATATAAAACATACTTTTCTCGGCGAAATTTATTCCGAGAATTTTCTATTTTCTGTATACATGAGCGATAAAAGTATTGTAGATGAAGTGCTTTCAGAATATAAGTTACAAAGTTCCATATTTCACAGGAGTTAAGGCGACGTTGTTTGTGTGTTTAACTCACCAGTGACATTCTGTTTACGAATAGAATATTTCTACATTTCCGTCCTGAGTCACACAATTTTGTTTTCAATTTTACGATTATATCGTTTTACAGTATAGGCAATTTTTTTTATGCCGAGGCTAAAAGTAAACCAAGACACTTTCTTGAAAATAGGATGATCATATCGATTGAAGCTTTTTCTCGATAGTCACGTAGAGTACTAAAAATTGTAACTCTTAAAATTTTGAAGATATCATATATTGACACTCCTCGAGCTTAAATTTATTTACCGAGCTATAAAAAGGTCGCAAAACAAGGAAAATGTTTTTTCTGCCATGAAAAACCAGGACACTTTAACAACCGGAAAAATGAAAAACGTGCTCTAGCTGTACAAAATACATTTTTTCATGCTCCACTATTTTAAAGTTGAGACCCCAATAAAACCAGGATCATGCCTGCAGCGAAACGTATAATGTGGATATGTAGTGCAGAAAAATTTTCTGAAATTCAAAAAATTACTGCGTCGACATACATAAAAGCGGTATAAATATTGCCAGTGAATTGTCCGTTATGCAACTTTGCACCATTTGTAAGCATAATAAAATTTTTAGAGCTGGTCTACTTTTTGCGTTCGTGATATTACAAATTTCAACGAGACTTTTAATCCTCAATTTTAATTTAAGCGTTTAATATTGGTTTAGGAGAAGTCGCTTTTAAAAGTGAGCTTTCCATACTGAAATTTTCCATTTGATTAATCTTTGGAAGATATTATTATTAATGTATAGAATTCCTAAAAATAAAAACAAGAATCCAACGACCAAATTTGGACAATCACCATAAAATCACTTATTGTAAATTAAAAAAAAAATTCTTGAAAATTTTTTTTTTCTCTTTTTTCATTTCTTTTGTCTATTTTATTTTTGTTATTGTGACTGATGATTATTGTGATTCTAAAGTCTTTGAAATCCTTGAAATCTTTTGAAATCTTTAAAATCTGGTGTAATGTACGCTTTTTGAAATCTTTGAAATTCTTGTATTCTTTTCAAATCTTTCTGAAATCTTTCGAATTAATTTGAAATCTTTGCAAAAAGTTTATGAATCTTCTAAAAAAATTTTAAATTGATTAAAATCTTTGAAATGTTTAAGAAACTTTTTAATCTGGTTACTATACCCTTTTTGAAATCTATCAAATTCTTGTATTCTTTTGAAATCTATCAAATTTTCATTAAATCTATTAAAGATTTTTAGAATCTTTCTGAAATCTGTTGTACAAATTTGAAATCTTTGTGAAATCTTCTAAAAAAATTAAAATCGTTTAGAATCTTCGAAATTAAAAAAAAATTTAATCTGTTTACTGCACCCTGTTTGAAATCTTTGGAATTATTTTAAAAATATTACGCAATTTTTATCAAATGTTTTAAATATTTGTGAAATCTTTTGTATTAATTTGAAATTATTAAAATATTTGAAATCTTCGTGGAATGTTTTAAAATCTTCTAAAACTGGAAATCGTTTTAAATCTTTCTAAAGTCTTTGAAATCTTTTGAAATCTTTGTGAATACGTTGGAATCTTTTGATGTACTTAAATTTTCTTTCGTCTATTTTATTTTTATTATTGTGATTCTAAAGTCTTTGAAATCCTTGAAATCTTTTGAAATCTTTGTGAATCCGTTGAAATCTTTTGATGTATTTAAAATCTTTATGGAATCTTGCAATTTCTGTGACATCTTTAAAAAACCTTTTGAAATCTTTTAAAATTGTTGCACAATTATTGAAATCCTTGCAATATTTGAAATCCTTGAAATATTTGAAATCTTTGTGAAATTGTTTGAAATCTTTTGAAATCATTTGAAATCTTTGAAATGTTTTGAAATCTTTAAAATCTGGTGTACTGTACCCTTTTTGAAATCTTTGAAATTCTTGTATTCTTTTGAAATCTTTCGAATTAGTTTGAAATCTTTGCAAAAAGTTGTGCAATCTTCTAAAAAATTTGAAATGGATTAAAATCTTTGAAATGTTTAAGAAACTTTTTAATCTGGTTACTGTACCCTTTATCAAATTCTTGTATTCTTTTGAAATCTATCAAATTTTCATGAAATCTAATAAATATTTTTAAAATCTTTCTGAAATCTCATGTACAAATTTGAAATCTTTGTGAAATCTTCTAAAAATTTGAAAAAAATTAAATCTGGTTACTGTACCCTGTTTGAAATCTTTGAAATTATTTTCAAATCCTTACGCAATTTTTATTGAATCTTTTACATATTTGTGAAATCTTTCTGAAATCTTTTGTAATAATTTGAAATTATTAAAATATTTGAAATCTTCGTGAAATGTTTTAAAATCTTCTAAAATTGGAAATCGTTTTAAATCTTCCTAAAGTCTTTGAAATCCTTGAAATCTTTTGAAATCTTTGTGAATCCGTTGAAATCTTTTGATGTATTTAAAATTTCTATGAAATCTTGAAAGTGTGAAATCTTTAAAAAATCTTTTGAAATCTTTTAAAATTGTTGCATAATTATTGAAATCTTTGCAATTTTTTGAAAGCTTTTGAAATCCTCATGAAATCTTTGAAATATTTGTGAAATTTTTCTTTAATCTTTGTTTGCGAAATCTTTTATGTTTCTTTTAAATCACTAAAATCTTTTGAAATTTTTCAAATTTGTTAAAACCTTTTAAAATCGTTTGAAATCTTTAAAATGTTTTTAAATCTTTGAAATCTGGTGTCCGAACAAATTTGGAGAACCACCATAAAATGCTTCTATTGTTATTAAAAAAAAAACTTTGCCCTCAAAAAAAAAAAAAAAAAAAAAAATTTCTTTGGACAAAATTAAAAAAGAGGAAAGAAAAATGAGAAGGCAACCAACCAAATCCCCTTCCTTCTCTTTTTTCATTTATTTCGTCTTTTTTCTTTTTATCATTGTGATTTGATAATAATAAAAATAAAAAAGACGAAAGAAATAAAAAAAGAGAAGGAAGGGGATTTGGTTGGTTTCCTTCTCATTTTCTTTTCCTCTTTTTTATTTTTGCTCATTAATAAAAACAAGAATCTAACGACCAAATTTGGACAACCACCATAAAATGCTCCTATTGTAATTAAAAAAAAAAAAAAATTTCGGACAAAAATAAAAAAGAGGAAAGAAAAATGAGAAGGCAATCCCCTTCCTTCTCTTTTTTTATTTCTTTCGTCTTTATTATTTTTATTATTGTGATTTGATACTAATAAAAAAACAGAAACGAAAGAAATAAGAAAAGAGAAGGAAGGGGATTTGGTTGGTTGCCTGCTCATTTTCTTTCCTCTTTTTTATTTTTGTCCAAAGAAAGTTTTGTTTTTGGAGAAATTTTACGCATTTTATGGTGATTGTCCAAATTGGGTCGTTGGATTCTTCTTTTTATTTTCAGGAATTCTATACATTAACTTGAGTATTGGACGTAAAAATAGGATTTTGAATTTGATTTTAATCTCATTTAAAATTCTTGAATTTTGATATTATTATTATTGTCCATTTAAGTCCCCATTATAACCCCGGTGAAACAGAGGTCTATACACGGGTCACCTCACTGGGTATCGGGCTGTGGAAGTTTTTCTTTTACTAAGGTGGGTTTAGAATCATTGTATGAATTTAATCACAACCAGTGGTAACCCGCGGATGCACCCGACTTTATTAGAAGTACTCGCTTTTGTCTGCACGTTTGGTCAGGGGAGAGGAAAACTGCAGAAAAAAACCTCTCGAGTTAAGCTGATTTTTCGGAAAATATTATTAACATTTAAAAATGTGAACGTCCGTGTTCTCAAGTTTTTAATTAATAAAAATTTCGTTGTTAAAACGATTACTTCGGAAAAATAATTTTTAAACAAAAAAAAAATCTCCCTCAGCCCGGATTTGAACCCTGAATGCCACTATTCATGAGTGGATCGTTAACCAATTACACTACTCATGGATAGCAAGTACCGATCCAGAAAATTTTTTGGAGGAGACGATTGTGAATTTTCTTTAAAGAATGTATGTAAAGGGTGGGGGGGGGGCTCCCTCACTGATTTAAAAGGACGTTTTAAATTAAATATATTAAGACAATAACTTCTATATTATTTATATTTTTCTATTATAGTGTTCACATAAATTGCGTAGTCTTTTGGGTGTGTGTGTGTGGGGGGGGGGGGGTCTATGCTGTCTTCCATGGGGTGCAAATTTGGATCAAAATTTATTTTTTTGAATATTCAGTTATTTTATGTTGAAAATTCATACTTTCGGTTTGAAAATTCGATAGTTTTGTGAAAAATTCTTCCATTTGGCTTGAAAATTCAACTGTTTTGTAAAAAATTCACTTTTGTAAATTGAAAATTATTATTTTTCAACGAAAATTCAACTATTCCATTTTTGATTGAAAAGTGATCTTTTTTAGACTAAAAATTTAACTATTTGGCTGAAAATCCGTCTTCTTGGTTGAAAATTGAACTGTTTGGTTGAAAATTTATGCTTTTGTTGAAAATTCGTCTTTTTGGGTGGAAAATCAAATTTTTTTGTTAAAATGCAACTGTTCGGTTGAAAATTTATTTCTTTTGTTTTAGGATTCAACTATTTTGCTGAAAACTCGTCTTTTTTGGTTAAATTATAATGTATTTAATTCAAAATTGAAATCTTTTTTTTTGTTTCAATATTAACAATAATAATGGTTGAAAATTTAATTACATTGTCGAAGCTTCCCTTTTTGGGGGTGAAAATTAATTTTATTAACTGAAAATGTAACTATTTAATTGAAAATGAAGTTTTTTCTTAAAATTTCATATTTTCAGTTTGAAAATTCAACAATTTTGTATAAAAAATTCACCTTTTTGTCTTGGAAATTTAACAATTAAGTAGAAAATTTAGGTATGTGTCAGAAAATTCAACTGTTTTGTAGAAGATTCGTTTTTTTTATTTAAAATTAATTTTCCCAAGTGGAAATTTAATTATTAAATTTAAGTCAAGTTAATGTATAGAATTCCTGAAAATATAAACAAGAATCCAAAGACCAAATTTGGGAAATCAACATAAAATGCTCCTATTGTAATTTGAAAGAAAAAGAAAAAATTTTCTTAAAAAAAAAAAAAAAAAAAAAAAATGTCCTTCCTTCTTGGACAAAAAATAAAAAAGAGGAAAGAAAAATAAGAAGGCAAACAACCATATCGATGTGGTTCGTTGCCTTCTCATTTTTCTTTCCTCTTTTTTTTTGTCCAGGAAGAAAGGAAATTTTTTTTTTTTTCAAATTACAATACGAGCATTTTATGGTGATTGTCCAAATTTTGTCGTTGGATTCTTGTTTATATTTTCAGGAATCCTATACATTAAATTTAATTATTCCATTTTTGGTTAAAAATTATTTTTTTTTTTTAGTTTAAAAATTCAACTATTTGGTTAAAAATTTATGTAGTTTGTTAAATATTTAGCTTTTTTTCGTAGAAAAATAATCTTCTTGATTGAAAATTTAACTTTTTGTGTCAAAATTGATGTATTTTGTTGAAAATTCCTTTTTTGGGTTGAAAACTAATTTTTATAAACTAAAAATTAAACTATTTCGTTGAAAATGAACTTTTTTGTTGGAATTTCATATTTTCGGGTTGAATATTCAACTGTTTTGTATGAAAAATTCGTCTTTTTTTCTTGGAAATTCTACAATTAGGTAATACATTTATCTATGTGGTAGACTATTTAACTGTTTTGCAGAAGATTCGTTTTTTAATTTTTAATTAATTTGTTCAAGTGTAAATTAATCTATTCATTTAAAAATTACGTATTTTTTTTGGAAATTGATCTTTTTTGGTAGGAAAATAATCTGCTTGGTTGGAAATTTATCTTTTTGCTTAAAAATGTATGTATTTCGTTGAAAATTTCTTTTTTGGGTTGAAAACTATTTCTGTTTTAATTTAAAATATGTCTATTTTATTAAAAGTAAAAAATTCGTTTTGCCTTAAAAATTCCATGGCTTGGTAGAAAATTCAACCATTTTGAAGAATATTCGTTTTTTTATACTAAATATTAATTTTCTTAAATGAAAATTTAACTGTTATATTTTTTGTTACAACTTGATCTTTTTAGTTATGTATCTGTTATGAAAATTTAAAAATTTTAAATTTCGAGTCTTAAATCTGTGAATTTCTAAATTTAAACGCTCAAAATTTGAAAATGGTTCATTTTTATGTTGTAAAATAGTCAATTGTGTTAATTTCCGGTTAAAATTAAATATTCAACTAATCATTGGTCTTAATTATTTTTTCAACAGAAAATATAATTATTTTCAAACGATACAATTTTGAAAGATTTAAAAATTAAACCAAACCATTTTCAATGATTCGATATATGCTTCCGATTCAAGATTGTTTGATTTTAAATGATTCCAGTTTGAAATAATTTATTGTTGGAAGTTTCAAGCTAAAATCTGATCAACAAGATTAAAATTTTTTTAATTTACAGTTTTAAAAGAGTTGAAGGGGGAAGATTCATAAAATTTTTATAATATTCGAAACCATATTTACTTTTTTATATAATAAACATATTAATATATAATATTATGAATCAAAATATAAAGTTAATTAATATAAATTTAATTTATAATAATAATATAAATATTATGAAAAAGTCACAATGTCTGTCATGTCACAAACATGACAGACAACTCGATGAGGAAATCGTTCCGATTTCTAAACGTTCAATGAAATTTCCAATAAAATCGTCTGCATGAGGTCATAATAAAAGAAATTTCCATTTTTAACAGCATTGTTGTTTTCCGGATGCAAAATGAAAAAAATACTGACCATAAAAAATTTCTCTCCATATATAAAAAACTGGTTTTTTACCGGATGAAATAATAACTCGTGGACATTTAACAAGTTACAATAACTCTGGAATTATAATTGGAAAACGAGAAAAAAGTTTATTTTGTAATCCTGCGATTTACCGGTTGGGTGAAATAACGGTGTCCTTGCATTTTGAAAAGTCACTTGTTTTTCATTTGTTCTTCATATAGTTATTAATATTAAAATACCAGAAATTTAATCTTGTAATATTTTTTCAAATAGGGTCTTTTATAATCGGAATAAAATAATATTTCAGATACAAAATTAAACTTTTCATGTTTATTTATTTATTGTAAACAAAAAAAATTTCTACTATAGAAGATTATTTTAAAAAAAAACTTGAATTTTCAACAAAATGATTAAATTTGTAACAAAATAATTGAATTTTTCACATAAAAAGATGAATTCTTAAAAAAAAAGTGTAGCAGTTGATGCTTCAATGAAAAAAAATGAAATTTCATCCAAAAAAAATGAATTTTAAATCCAAGAAGACATTCCAACAAATAAAGATTTTTTAGGGATTAAAGGAAAAAAAAAGTTTATCTAAATTATCGAACTTTTAAGCCAAAAGACGAATCTTCTGTACGGAAATTGAATTTTCAACCAGAAAATATGAATTTTCAGAAAAAAATATTCATTAACCTTCCTTAAAAAAAAATTTTAACAAAGTAGTTCAAGTTTTACTCACTCAGTTGAATTTTCAATTAAAAAAGATAAATTTTCAACAATATAGTAAACTTTCAATCAGAGATGAATTTTCAATTAAAAATATGAATCTTCAGCAAAAAAGTGATTTCTTGACAAAGTAGTTCAACGAAAATTTTTAAATAAAATAGTTGAATCCTCAAGCAAAGAAGATAAATTTTCAACTAAACAGTTGCTTTGTTATTCAAGAAAGATTACATTTTCAACCAAAAAAAATTGTAGTGACTTTTCCATATCAAAATATGAGTTTTAAACAAAAAGTAAATTTTCTACGAAAATAGTTGAATTTTCAAACCAACAAGACTAATTTTCAACCAAAAAGCATGACTTTTTAACAAAATCCAATTTTCAACCAAACAGTTGCATTTCTCGCCAAGAACGGTGCAATCTCTACTGAAATAAAGGAATTTTTTAAATTGAAAAGACAAAAAAGACATAGTTGAATTTTCACACAAAAAAGATTTGAGTCAAATTTTCAACATTAAGATGTGAATTTCAAATGGAAACTTAATTTTCTACCAAAATAGTTGAACTTTCAACCAGAAAGACCAATTTTTGAAAAAGCAGTTACATTTTTATCTAAGAAAGATGCAATTTCTATAAAAAAATATGAATTCCTAAATTATGACAAATTTTCATCCAAAAAGGATTTTAGTTTGACTTCTCGATATTAAAATGCGGGTTTTATACAAGAAGTGAATTCTGCATGAAAATAGTTGAATTTTTAACCCAACAAGACAAATTTTTAACAAAACAGTTGAATTTTCAACAAAAAAGGATGACTTTTTAACAAAATTGTAGAATTTTCAACAAAACAGTTGAATTTTTATGCAAGAAAGATGCAATTACTCAAATAAATGAAGTTTTAAATTAAAAAGACAAATTTTCTACCAAAATATTTGAATTTTCAACCCTCAAAGACGGATTTTCAACAAATAAGTTGAATTTCAACCAAAATGGATGACTTTTTAACAAAATTGTTGAATTTTCAAACAAATAATCAAATTTATGACGAAAAAGATATTCTTCAAGAGGAAGCAACTGCAACTGCAACAAAAAATGAATACAAGGCAAATAAATGACTAATGAGAATAAAATATTAGTTAACATTCAACTACCAGAACATTAAACTTGTAAAATTTTGAACCTAGAATCTTTCATAAACGGAAGAACACAATTTCATATTTATTATTCTCGACAGTTATTTCAAGTTATAGAAATTCACTGACTTTTACAAGATTTTTTTTTGTTAATTCCCTGAATTTTTTTAAATTGTTATTGGCTATTAAATTTTTGTTCAATTACTGCAAGTTATTAGTTTCATTTGCGAATTTCCAAAAATTACGTACATGAATGAAAGACCTCGCCACTCTTCCGTAAAGAATCGTAACAAAATGTTTCAACCCCTCCCACCCCTTGAGCTGATACGTAATTTGAGTATGGTCCCTTACTTAAACAGATAATTTAGAATGAGTACCCTTTAAACAATTGATAACTTTGAAAATATTGATTTTAGAGAAAAAAGATTTGCAAGAAGACCAATTGATAAATTTGATAACAAAACTTTATTTGGTGTATTTTCCATACTGTTGGTCATATCTTGAGATTATTGTATTTCATCAATCATCTCTTATAGAGGAACCCAAGTCCACTTGGGGAGCACCATTTTTTTGTTCAACCTGAACAAAGAAACGGTGTCAAAATGTCCTGAAATAAAATTGAATCCCTAGTTTTTTCTGTGTGTGCTGAACGAGATGTTGCTCTTGCAATTACTTTCAATAAATCCCTCACAAAGATCGAACAAGAAAAACAACTAATTCTTCAAATCGTAGAGGAACATCTAAGATGGTTTCCAGATGCAAGGAAAAAAACTATTAAGGTAGATGTCCCAGTAATCGTGGCGGTCCCAGTAATCGTCAGTTTTGAGGTGTAAACTAGTGATGGGATATCGATATTGAAATATCGAAAATATCGATATTCAGAGTCCGATATATCGATATTTAGAAACCGATATATCAAAGTCAATATCGATATTTTGTCATAATTTCGATATCGATATCCCATCACTATTATGTTACTTGACAGAATGTGCTTTTTAGTTGAAAAGTGAGTGAAAACCCAAACAAAAACTAAATAGAAGAAACCGTAAGTAGACATATTTTTCATTCATTATTTACCTTTGTATACTTTCTAATCTGTATAATGCGAATATTTCTAAATAATATAAGTCTCAGGACAGAGTTAAAAAATCGTCTTTTGGGTTGAAATATTTTGCTGAAAATTCATTTTTCTAAAGATTCATCATTTTAGTTGAAAATTCATCTCTTTACTTGAAAATGTAACTATTTTGTTGAGAATTATTTTTTTTTTGGTCAAAAAATAATTTTTTTAACTAATATTGTAACTATTCCATGTTTGGTTAATAATTGATATTTTTTATTAACAATTGACCTTTTCTGGTTGAAAATTCATGTATTTTGTTAAAAATTCGCATTTTTTTGGTTGAGAATTAATTTTTTTAACTAACAATGTAAATATTCCATTTTTGGTTGAAAATTGATCTTTTTAGTTGAAAATTCATGTATTTTGATAAAAATTTGTCTTTTTTGGTCGAAAATTAATCTTCATGGTTGAAGATTCATCCTTTTAGATTAAAAATGCATCCTTTTTGATTAAAAAAGCATCTATTTGGTTCTAAATTAATCTGGTTCTCTTGAAAATTAACTGTTTTGTTAAAAATTCATATTTTTGATTTAAATTTAACTATTTGGTTAAAAATTAAACTATTTTCATGAGAATTTGACTTTTTGGTGGAAAATGAACTTTTTTGTTAAAAAATCATCTTTTCGGGATGAAAATTCAACTTTTTTGTAGGCAATTCTTTCTTTTGGGTTTAAAATTCAACAATTTTGCTGAAATTTGATGTACTTTGTTGAAAATATGTGTTTTTTTGCTAGAACATTGATCTTTTTGCTAGAAAATTAATTTTTTTGTTTGAAAATTTAACTTTTTTGTTAAAAATTTGTTTTTGTGATGTTAAACATGTATTTTTTAACTGAAAATTTAACTATTCTATTTTTGGTTAAAAATTCATGTATTTTTTTAAAAATGAAATATATATTTCGACTTAAAATCTTACGAATTTAAAGTGTTTCATATTGCATTCAATATCGTATTTACATTAATTTTATTTGAAAGAATTTTGTCCTGCATTATTACCCTATTTTCGTGAAAAATCACTTTTTGTCCTATGTTTTTATACAGTTCTTGGGCTACATTACTTTTCGGGGGGGGGGGGGGGGTCAAAAATGATAAAGTAGTTTATGGACAGCCCCTTATATACAATACCCTTTTTCATAAGAAAACAGTCATTACATTCCAATGGAATTACTTCCACGCAGTTACTGCTGCCTAACGCAGGAGACTTATTTAAAATATAGTTACTGTTTGTAATAAACAAGGGTACAATTTCTTTCGATTTATTATCTTACAACCATTAAACCCAATTTATTTTGTTTAATTAGGCAAATAAACGCTCGCAGAAATCAACCAAAGCTATGGAATTTAAAACCAAAGCAACAAATTCCGAAGGTTGTGTTGCAGAAGTTAACAAATTACAATGCAACACATAGCAACGCTATGTGTTATTCTAAGATATTTTTGTTTTTCTACATACTTACGTTCTGTGGAAGGTCGGAAGAGAAGAATTAACATACACAAATTTTATGAAACCACTTTGTTGCTTTAATACATTTTCTTCAATAATAATGTGTTTGTACTCATTATAATTAATTATATATTTAAAATAAAAAATATCGATTATATCGATATTTTTTTTCGATATCCCATCACTAGTGTAAACGCCAGAAGTAAGTATTTTCCGCATGAAAATACATTCCTACAATATTTTTGAGTAAGTTTGAACAGTGCTTGTTGTGGAAACCAAATTAGTTTTTTTTTGTACAAATAGTGCACATGGATAAAAAAAATTTATTTGTATTGCCGGCGGCGATGAATCATGAAACGTGGAAAATAGTTTAACATTTAGGTTAGGAAACACGTTTCTTTGCTCAAGCTTTTAATATGTCAAGAAATTACTTGATCAGGACGAAAATTATTATTTTTTTTTGTAATAAAAGATCATTTTGGTTTCATAAAATTAAGTAAAATCTTCATTTAGTACCTTCTTGTTTGAGAAATATCAGTCACGATTATAGGGACATTTCAAAAGCATCGTTGCTCGAGTAATCGTGACCGGCCGCGAAGACTAGGACGAGTCGGTCAAAATTTTATTTCCATATTTCGTCACATATAATGATTTAATCAATTTCAAAAAGGCGTGAAATGAAATCGGAGAACTGACTTGTTACTGTGAGTAGTAATCGTAATATAAATTAGTGCTTAAAACTGAAAAAGGTGATGTAAAATATTGGCATGACTTTCGTGATTTCATTATCAATTTTTCAGTTTATCATCATTTTTCAGTGAAGTTAATATTTATTGAGTAGTTTTTCATTAGCTAACATTAACCTATACTGCATAATATAAAGAAAAATGTGTAACAGATATATAATTATTGATAGTTTTAATGTTTTGACAACGTAAGCAGAACATAACCTCCAAATACACATGATTTTTTTAGTCACAGAAATTTATCAAATTTCGTCATTGTGTTTATAATTTATGTTGCAAAAAAGTTAATTATAGAAATTACCAGTGTGTACATTTTTGTATCACGTGTAATTATGTTGTACTTAGTCATTTTATAGAACAAAGTTAGGTTATATGACTTCATAAAATGAAAATGCTTCATTAAATTTGTGATGTTAAGATTACAGTAGCATTCTCAATATTTGTAATCATTTGTGTTAACAAATTACGTGTTCATTTTTTAATAAGATTTACTTAGTACAAATGTGATTCTTGACATTATAGATATCTTTATTCATATGGAAGTTCAATCGTTTAATGTTGAGCCCAAAGCATAACGTAGTTTATGTGTAATAACTAAACAGGAATGTGCTACATCTACTTACTTAAAATGTTAATATTTTTTAATTATAATATTCAGTATTATAAAAGAATTTCATCATTATGGTTATCACTTATCGTGAAAAAATTCGAATAAATATTTACTTCGATTTATTTTTGAGATCACTTTATTTCTCATAAATAAAATATTAATTTTATTCGAAAATATTTTTAATTGAAATAAAAACTAAAAATTTTAAAAGAAAATTCATTTTTATTATGATTAATTATTATAATGTCCATTAGACGTATTGGAACTATCAGAAGATTCGATTTTGAGGTTATGTTTCGACGGATTTCATCTCGGAGGTCTTAATCAATATAAAACTAACAATACATCTTTCATTTCATTGAAGTATACTTAAAATACAAAAATACACCTGAAATACACCTCCTAATCCCTAAAAAACTGATTTGAAGAAAACTGAACCTTTTTCACGAAGATTGGGAGAACGACTCCCGATTACTAGTACATGGCAGATTTGGAAATAACAATAACTGGGACATCGGTGCTTTTTGAGTTTTAATTGTTTATAAATAAGAAGTAATATTAAATATAATGTAAAAACAATTTTTATAATATTCTAGGATGTTTAATGCTTCAATCAGTACCAATTATTTTTTAACTAATCCTTCCAAAAGAATTTTCTAAATATTTGAAGTCAAAGAAATCTCTTATAGTGACGATTACTGGGACGTTTAACTTACACAGTGGTTTAAAATGGATTAAGAAAGTGTGGAAGCTCAACCTGTGAAGCCTCATAAGAGGTTTGTTGAAATAAAAAAAAAGATTCAACAATACAATGCATATTTCGTTTCACATGTTTTGATTCTTTTTTTTCACTTGAACAGATAATTTAGATTGAGAACCCTTTAAAGAATTAATAGATTTGAAAATATTGATTTTAGAGAAAAAAGATTTGCAAGAAGACCGTATTGGTAGATCTGATAACAAAACTTTATTTGGTGTATTTTCCATATTGTTTGTCATATCTTGAGATTATTGTATTCCATCAATCATCTCTTATAGAGAAAACCAAAACGATATATTTGGGGAGCACAGTTTTTTTGTTCAAACTGAACAAAGAAACGGCGTAAAAATGTCCTGAAATAAAATTAAATCCCTAGTTTTTTCTGTGTGTGCTGAACAAGATGTTGCTCTAGAAAATACTTTCAATAAATCTCTCGCAAAGATCGAAGAAGAAAAGCAAATAATTCTTCAAATCGTAAAGGATAATCTAAAATGTTTTCCAGATGCAAGAAAAAAAACTATTACAAAGTGGTTTAAAATGGATTCAGAAAGTGTGGAAGCTTAACCAGTGAAGCCTCAAAAGAGGTTTGTTAAAAAAAAATATATAACATTCAACAATACAATCCTTATTGTGTTTCACATGTTTTGATTCTTTTCTGTTACTTAAACAGATAATTTAGATTGAGTACCCATTAAACAATTAATAACTTTGAAAATATTGATTTTAGAGAGAAAAGATTTGCAGGAAGACCTTATTGGTAGTAGTATACCATTAAGCCATTTCCCTTCCAGGGTAGGCGTGACACTACCCAATTCGGGTAGTTTTTTTTAGGTGGATAGTTTTCTTGTAGTTATAAATAACTACAAGTTTGGGCTCACCACACCCATAATATGCCAACAGCACACAGTATTCTCGAATGGTCACCCATACAAGTACTAACCGTGCCCAACGCTGCTTAACTTCAGTGATCTGACGAGAACTGTTTTTTTTTTCAGCGTGGCATGGCCGTTGGTAAATTTGATAAAAAAAACTTTTTTGGTGTATTTCCCATATTGTTGGTCATATGTTGAGATTATTGTATTTCATCAATCATCTCTTATAGAGGAAGCCAAGAAGATTCATTTGGGGAGCACCGTTTCTTCGTTCAAACTGAACAAAGAAACGGCGTTAAAATGTCCTTAAACAAAATTGAATCCCTAGTTTTTTCTGTATGCGCTGAACGAGACGTTGCTCTTGCAATTACTTTCAATAAATCCCTTAAAAGGATCGAAGAAGAAAAGCAACTAATTCTTCAAATCGTAGAGGATCATCTAAAATGGTTCCCAGATGCAAGGAAAAAAACTACTACAACGTGGTTCAAAATGGATTCAGAAAGTGTGGAAGCTTAACATCTGAAGCCTCATAAGAGTTTTCTTAAAAAAAAAAACATTCAACAATACAATGCATATTGTGTTTCACATGTTTTGATTGTTTTATGTTATTTAAACATATAATTTAGATTGAATACCCTTTAAACAATTAATAACTTTAAAAATATTGATTCTAGAAAAAAAAAAATTTGCAAGAAGACCGTATTGGTAAGTTTGATAACAAAACTTTATTTATTGTATTTTCCATATTGTTGATCATTTCTTGAGGCTATTGTATTTCATCAATCATCTCTTATAGAGGAAACCAAAACGATCCATTCGGGGAGCACTGTTTCTTTGTTCAAACTGAACAAAGAAACGGCGTTAAAATGTCCTGAAACAAACTTGAGTCCCTAGTTTTTTCTGTGTGTGCTGAAAGAGATGCTTCTCTTGAAAATACTTTCAATAAATCCCTCACAAAGATCAAACAAGAAAAACAACTAAATCTTAAAATCGTAGAGGAACATCTAAAATAGTTTCCAGATGCAAGGAAAAAAGCGATTACATAGTGGTTTAAAATGGATTCAGAAAGTGTGGAAGCTCAACCTCTGAAGACTCATAGAGGCTTGTTGGAAAAAAATAAAAATATAACATTCAACAATACAATGCATATTGTGTTTCACATGTTTTGATTGTTTTATGGTACTTAAACAGATAATTCAGATTGAGTACCCTTTAAACAATTAATAACATTGAAGATATTGATTTTAGAGAAAAAAAGATTGCAAGAAGACCGTATTGGTAAATTTGATAAAAAAACTTTATTTGGTGTATTTTCCATATTGTTGGTCATATCTTGAGATTATTGTATTTCATCAATCATCTTTTATAGAGGAAACTAAGACGATCCATTTGGGGAGCACCGTTTCTTTTTTTCAAACTGAACAAAGAAACGGCGTCAAAATGCCCTGAAATAAAATTGAATCCCTAGTTTTTTCTGTGTGTGCTGAACGAGATGTTGCTCTTGCAATTACTTTAAATGAATCCCGCACAAAGTTCGAAGAAGAAAAACAACTAATTCTTCAAATCGTAGAGGAATATCTGAAATGGTTCCCAGATGCAAAAAAAAAACTATTACAAAGTGGTTTGAAATGGATTCAGAAAGTGTGGAAGCTCAACCTGTGAAGCCTCATAAGAGGTTTGTTGAAAGAAAAAAAAAGATTCAACAATACAATGCATATTGTGTTTCACATGTTTTGATTATTTTATGTTACTCAAACAGATAATTTAGATTGAGTACCCTTTAAATAATTAATAACTTTGAAAATATTGATTTTAGAGAAAAAAGATTTGCAGGAAGATCTTATTGGTAAATTTGATAAAAAAAAACTTTGTTTAGTGTATTTCCCATATTGTTGGTCATATGTTGAGATTATTTCATTCCATTAATCATCTCTTATAGAGGAAACCAAGACGATCCATTCGGAAAGCACTGTTTCTTTGTTCAAACTGAACAAAGAAACGGCTTAAAAATGGCCTGAAAGAAAATTGAATCCCTAGTTTTTTCTGTGTGTGCTGAAAGAGATGCTTCTCTTGAAAATACTTTCAATAAATCCCTTACAAAGATCGAACAAGAAAAACAACTAAATCTTAAAATCGTAGAGGAACATCTAAAATGGTTTCCAGATGCAAGGAAAAAAACTATTCCAAAGTGGTTTAAAATGGATTCAGAAAGTGTGGAAGCTTAACCTCTGAAGCCTCATAAGAGGTTTGTTAAAAAAAATAAGATTCAAAAATACAATGCATATTGTGTATCACATGTTTTGGATTGTTTTATGTCACTTAAACAGTTAATTCAGATTGAGTACCCTTTAAACAATTAATAACTTTGAAAATATCGATTTTAGAGAAAAAAAATTTGCAAGAAGACGGTATTGGTAGATCTGATAACAAAACTTTATTTGATGTATTTTCCATACTGTCGGTCATATCTTGAGATTATTGTATTTCATCAATCATCTCTTATAGAGGAAACCAAGACGATCCATTTGGGGAGCACTAAAAATAATCCGATTTGCCTGGAATTTACACAGTAATCTTGTTTCATGATTTAGAAAAGAAGCATGAAGGTGAACCATAAATTTGTAAAATTTGGTGTTTTTCTAACCATCCTAAGCCACAGTTCTCTTTTATAGTTCACCATGTATCTGAAATGTATTTAGAGATGTCCATAGCCATACACAAAGGGACCGAAAAGTTATAGTTTCATGGACGTTTCGCAGTAGAAGACAAAGATAGTAATACGTCATAAAATTATTCTGGGAGATCCTTCTTGGTAGAAACAGGGTAATATTTCCTAGTGGGAGTTAGTTCCGGCTCGTCGTAACCAGACCAAAACGCTGTTGGGAAGCTAGTCGCTGGGTCACAGGGGATTTATCACTTCGTAGTACTTCTTGCCAACGAACACTTTGAGCATTACTAGCGGTATCATTTTAGACTCTTCTTGTTGGAACAGCCTGGACGTGTATACACTAGATTTTAAAGTTCCTGACTTTGGATGCTGTGCATCTTCGTCAGTCCGCATCCTCAACGAACGAGTTTGCCTAGACGAGCTTTGGCGACTAAGTAAACTTAAATTCGAGAGCGAGAAGTATGTGTCGTACTTCTTCAAACGTATTTGCCTTCCAACTACTGGGACAAACAAGTATTATTGCAGGATTAGGACAATTCACGTATATTGCACGGATAGAGTTGATAAAGAGCTTGGAGTGTCTGGAACACGGTAAATGCCAGTTCAGGGTAGCGACTTGACCCGGGAAGACCTGGAAATGAACGGGAATTTAATTAAAAAACCGGGAATTTACTTCTAATCCCTGTTGGGAAAATTTTTGCAAAGAAGTACAGAAAACCAGAATTGTTTTCACAGAAATGTATGAATAAATACAATAAATTACAACCAAAATTACAAGAGAGTATAACTTTTTTTATTATTCAGACGAATTTTGTACTTTTTCGTATTTCTTGTAGTATTAAATTTATTCAGAAAAAAGATCTGCTTTCGCTCCGCTGAGATTCTGACGCCAGGTCAACTGATTGCCGGTCAGGTGCTCTACCACTAAGCTACTAGAGAGATCGGAAGAAGAATCTTTTTTCTGAAACACCCTTTCTTTTGCAAGATATTATGTTTTAATAAAAATCAATTTTACTAGGAATCTGTATTATCATCGGAGATGGTAACGATCAATCAGAAGAGAAATCTTTTCACACTGTGTGAAAATGGAAATCTAAAATATCGATCAAAGTTATCTCCTATAATACAGAAAATCTTTAACGTCTTTTCAGACTAGATGGAGCTTTAAATTAAAAAAAATTTCAATAAAATTCATTCAGAAAGAAGATCTCCTTTCGCTCCGCTGGGATTCGAACGCCACGTCAACTGATTGCTGGTCAGGTGCTCTACCACTAAGCTACTAGAGAGATCGGAAGAAGAATCTTTTTTCTGAAACACCCTTTCTTTTGCAAGATATTATGTTTTAATAAAAATCAATTTTACTAGGAATCTGTATTATCATCGGAGATGGTAACGATCAATCAGAACAGAAATCTTTTCAAACTGCGTGAAAATGGAAATCTACAATATCGATCAAAGTTATCTCCTATAATACAGAAAATCTTTAACGTCTTTTCAGACTAGATGTAGCTTGATATTAAAAAATTTTGTAATAAAATTTATTCAGAAAAAAGATCTCCTTTCGCTCTGCTGGGATTCGAACGCCAGGTCAACTGATTGCAAACAGGAATTTATAGGTTTGGCAGCCAAAAAGTTGTTCTTTTTTGACCTAGGGTGACAGGTATTTAGAATATTGCAATGAGATAATTTTAAATGAGGATGTGTACATGATCGCTATTACAAAAAAGCTTCTATGTCTAAACTTTAAGGGAATGGTAGAATATTAAAAGACAATAATAAATAATCGTTATTAAACAAACAAAAAACCTTGTGTTTGATGATTTTTTTTCAAATATATAGCAACCGATTGGACACCATATATGTCATTTAAAATTATGTCATTGCAATGTTCTCAATATTTGTCATCCTAGGTCAAAAAAGAACAACTTTTTGAACTCATTTGAAGTTATAAAAACTGTACCGAAAATTAAAATACTAAAAGTAGAACACTTTTAAATTTTTAAAATTTGAAAATTCAAGCTTAAAAAATGTTAATCTGAACGCTAAATAATTTTCATGTAGAAAATGAAAGCTTTTAATACTTTTCAATTGAAAATTTCTTAACTAGAAACCGTCAAACTGCAAAATTTTAACTTTTATACATTTTACAGTTAAAAAATTTAAAAAATATAAATAAAAGCTATCATTTTCAATGCTATGAGTTGAAGAATGAATCAAAAAATTTATAAATTTTCAAAATTATATCATTTTAAGCAATTTTAAGCTAGAAACATTAATTTATACATTACAATTTTTTTTGGAAATCTTTTAAAATATTCTCTTAAAAATTTTATGAAAAAAAATCATTAAAAAATTTTCAAGGAATCTAATAATAATTTTATTATCTTGGAACTCGAATTTTTCCTCAAATTTTTCGAAAATCCTGCAAAAGTAAAAAAATTTACCTTAAAATCATACAGATTTTTGTCTGAAAATTTTGGAAATCATATTAAATATTATTTTGAAGTTAATTTTTGAAGTGAAAACCAATTGTTAGTTTCTACAAGAATTATGATGGAAATTTTTTATTTATCTTCAAAAATTTACATTGTTTTGTAAATGTATTGAAATCTTTTCAATTCTTAAATTATTTTGGAATCTTTTCAAAACTTCGAAATATATTTTAAACTTACTCGATTGTTTTTGAAATTATTAATTATTCAATTGTCATTTATTATTCAAAAAAATTTTTCAACCCTCTTGCATATTCTCTTAAAATTAATTTTTCAAAATAAAAAATCATTTTAAATTTTCCCAGCAATCTTGAGAAAGTTTATTTTATTTTCTTAAAACCTTTAAAGATCTTCGAAAAAATTCACAATTTTATTTCGAAATCTTCATACATCAAAATTTATTTTTTTATTTTTTCAAAACTTTTCCAGTTTTAAATTAACTTTGGATCTTCTCAAAACTTCTAAATATTTTTTGAACTAACTCAAATTTTTCCAAATCGATAATTGTTTAATTGTTCTTTATGCATCAAAATTCAATTATTTCACTTACATATTAAAAATTTGCTAAATGGTGCAATTAAAATTGTAACGTTCAAAGTTTTAATTTAAAACTCTGAAATATTAACGATTCAAGGCTTTCTATTTCAAATAATATAGTTTAAAATTGTTTAGTTTTTTAAAATATTTGATTCATAATTGCTTATTTTAAATGAAAAATAAAATATTGCTAAATATTCAAGAAAATGTCTTCGTTATTTAAAGAATTTCAAATTAAATGGGTTAAAAATGGAAGGTTTTAGATTGCAACAATATTTGAATAGGATTTGGAATTGAATAAAGCGTTTAGTTTTTCAAATTATAATTTATTATTGTTCAAGAGTGCTTATTTTTATTGACATTAGTTAGTAATTGTTCCTATGCATCCAAAGAGTTTTTATTGCAATAAGAAATCAAGAATATAGGGGAGAATGGTCCTAAGTCGGCACAGTAAGAGTTTTTGTCGAAACAGAGGGTAAACTGGGTTTAATAACACTTTAATGTATTTGGTCAGGTACAACGATCCTTTATCTACAATTCTGTAGTTAGTGCAGTGTGGAGTGATTTTTGCGGCCGCAGTGCAGCGCAAAGTGAAGAAGTCGATTTTTGCTATTTCTCAAAATGGTGGTCCTGAGACGGCACTCCCTGGTCCTGAGTCGGCAAATAATTTTTTTCGCTTAAATGTAAGAACAAGGGCAGGTTATATAAGTCTCAGGAGGACATAAACAAATTTAAACTATTTACATTGAAAGCATGTAGAATATTGTCAAACTTTATTTACAGGATGGAAACATTTCTCCATTAAAATAATCGGCAAACATGTAGTCAAAATACAACGAAACTAAAAAAACCAACGAGAGACGAGTGACATGGAATTGAAACGAAACGAAATAAAATAACACAAATAACAAAAAAAGCAACAAAAAAAAGGTGCCGACTCAGGACCACCTGTTTGGTGCCGACTCAGGTCAACTACGAATCTTCACACGTTTCATGCTATTACGCATACGAAAAAAATTCGAATGAAAAATCGACTTCATCAGGTGAAGGCACACAGAATACAGAAACAAACGCACTTATTAGATTTAACTTTTTAAAATATTTACACACCTGTAAATGCTTCACAAGAATGGAAGAAAATGGAATTCCGTTTGCACGAAAAATGTATACCCCTGTACACTGTCAAGCGAAAACTAAAGTGACAATTTTCAGCGTAAATTACGTCCATGTTTACCAACCTGCCATACGACAAAATGGTTAAGCCGACACGCGCGCCATCTCTGAGAAACGCGAGGGTGCCGACTTAGGACAGAAAAAATCATTTTCTCAATTTAAAAAACAATTGATTTATTACATTTGATTTGCTTACTCCTCATTCATCCTCACTTGAACAGGAAATTTTAGAAAATAATTATCGTTTTTCTTTAGAACAGAGTGTTTTCTTAAAGAAATATAATTTCACTTGGAACAGGGAATTTTCGACATGAAACGGGAACTTTTTAAAAGAATTATAATTCGGATTTAGAAGAAAGGAGTTTAAAAAATCCCTGTTCCAAGCCAGAATTAGTTACAATTTAAAAGTTAGCTCTTCCAAATTTTAGAAAAAGAAAGTACTACAAGTATTTACGAATTAATTTTTTTGTTTGAAGATTCGTCATTTTAATCGAAAATTAATCTCTTCTTCAAAATGTAACTACTCTGCTGAAAATCAATTTTTCAACTAAAAATGTAACTATTCCAGTAGAAAATTGTACTGTTTTGCTGAAAATCCGTTTTTCTTTTGTTAAGAATTAGATTTTTAACGGAAAATTCAATTATTCTATTTTTGGTTGAAAATTTATCTTTTTTGGATGAAAATTCAACTATTTGGTTCAGAATTGAGATTTTTTATTTAAAAATTAAACTATTCGTTTGAAAATTTATGTACTTTGTGGAAAATTTGTCTTTTTTTTTGTAGAAAATTAATTTTTATGGTTAAAAATTAACCTTTTTGTTAGGGATAAAATTCAACTATTCCAGTTGAAGATTTATCATTTTAGTTGCAAATTCGTCCGTTTGATTGAAAATTAATTCCTTCAACTGAAAATTTAACTGTTTCATTTTCGGTTAAAAATTGATCTTTTCTAGTTCAAATTTCAACAATTTGGATACAAATTTGACTGTTTTAATTAAAAATTCAACTATTTCGTTGAAAATTCACGTATTTTGTTAAAAAAGGGATTTTGTTTAGAAAATGATCTTTTTTTTAAAAAAATTTTCCTTGTTCGAAAATTCTTCTGTTTGGCTAAAAATTTAAGTATTCCAGTTAATAATTTATAATTTAGTTGAAAATTCATCTTTTAGGTTAAAAATAAAATTACTTGGTTGAAAGCTAAACTCTTTTGTTAAAAATTAATTTTTTTAGTGAAGATTCATAATTTTAATTAGAAAACTAATTTATTTGGTTGAAAAATGGGCAGTTTGATAGAAAACTTGTTTTTTCTTTGAATGAAAAGGAAATTTTTTTGCCGAAAATTGAACTATTTTGTTGAAAATCTGTTTCTTTTTTAGTCGAAAATTATTTGTTTGAAACTAAAAATGTAACTATTATTCCAGTTGAATATCCCATGATTTTAGTTAAAAATTCATCTCTTTGGTTGAACATTCATTTTTTGACTAAAAATTTAATTATTTAATTTTTGGTTGAAAAATGATCATTTTTAGTTGATAATTCGTCTTTTTTGGTTGAACATTGATTTTTTTAACTTAAAACTTAATTATTCAAGTTTTGGTAGACAATTTATCTCTTTTAGTGAGAATTATTTTTTTTTTTGAAAATTCAACTATTTCAGTTGAAGATTCATTGTTTTAGTTGAAAACTCATAATTTTGGTGTAAAATTCAAGTATTTCAGTTAAAGATTCATCATTTTAGCTTTAGTAACTATTCCATTTTCTGTTAAAAATGGACTTTTTTTTAGTTCAAAAATTGTATTTTTTTGGCAGAAAATTAATCTTTTCGTTTGAAAATTAATCTTATTGTTTAAAAATTCATCTTTTTGGTTGAAAAAATCGCAGTCGCTAGGAATTACGGTTATTTAGAATGTCATTTTCTGATTCCAAAATTTTACGATACATGAATTGAGAGCCTCATACAGATTATTATTCATTGAATTCGTTGAAAATACGTCACTGTGTGAAAGAAGATTTGAACCGTATTTCTGAATGACAATACATACAATTATTATTTTCACATTTGTGAGTCAAATTATCAACAACTGTAATTGGGTGATTGTGAATTCTCTTTTGTTAAAGCTCTATTGTTTTTAAAGAATACATTTTCATCATGTGTAACGTTATTCATTGCTTCAAATTTGTCAAAATATTTTTCTCATTTCATGCGACATTTCCATTGGATCAAAATAATATCGATTGCGTTTATACAGATTCCGGGTTTTCTATTTGATCAGAAAATTTTCAATTCTTATATGCCACACCCAAGTCATGAAACTCATTTTTTTCTGTTAGATATTTACCTTTTTTGTTAAAAATTTGTCTTTTTGGGTTGAAATTTCAACTATTTTGGAGGAAAATTCAACTATTTGGTTGAAAATTGATTTCTTTGTTGAAAATTCATCTGTTTGTAGAAAATTCGCCTTTTTAGGTTGAAAATTCAACAGTTTGGATGAAAAAATTTTTCTCTCTTGACTGCAGAATCTCTCTTGGCTGAAAATTCAACTATTTTGTAGAAAATTGGTCTTTTTTGTTGAAAATTCTACAATTATATTTTTTCTGAGAATTCAGTTTTTTGTTCGGAAAAGTGTATTATTTGTTTAAAAATTTTATCATTTTGTAGAAAATTCAACTGTTTGGTTAGAAATTCTACTTATTGGGTTGAACATTCAACTATTTTGGTAAAAAAATCAACTACTTGGTTGAAAATTAACTTTTTTTTTTAAACTCAACTGTTTTTTTTTAGAAAATTCGCATTTTTTGTATGAAAATTCAATAATTTGGTTGAAAATTTGTTTCTATCTTGACTGCAGAATCTTTCTTATTTGAAAATTCAACTTTTTTATTCAAAATTCTTCGTTTTTGGGTTGAAATTTCAATTACTTCACGTAAAAGTTAAACTATTTATTTAAAAATTAACTCTTTTGTTGAAATTTGTTTTGTAGAAAATTCGCCGCCTTGAGTTGAAGTTTAAACTATTTTGGTTGAACATCAATTTTTGTTGAGAATTCAATTTTTTGGTTAAGAATTGTATTATTTACTTGAAAATTAAATTATTTTGTGAATATTGCAACAGTTTTGTCGAAAATTTGTCTTTTGAGTTGAAAATTCAACTATTTTGGTAGAAAATCTGTTTCTCTCTTGACTGCAAAATCTTTCTTATTTAAAAAGTCAACTCTTTTATTACAAATTCTTCGTTTTTGGGTTGAAATTTCAATTATTTTCAACAAAATAAGTGAATTTTTAACTGAAAAAGATCAACTTTCTAGCAAAAATAAAATAGCCTCATTTTTAATTAAAAAAAAAACGAATTTGCAACCAAATATGTTAAATTTGTAACCAAAGGAATCAACTTTTAACTAAAGTGCTGCATCTTCAATAAAAAAAAAGTTTAACCAAATAGCTAAATTTTCGACCTAAAAGGTTATATTGTTACCAAAAAAAAGATAAATTTTCAACAAAAAATAGAATGGTATAATTTAAACTTGAAAAATAAGTTTTTAACCAATTAAAAGAAATTTTCAATGAAATAGTTGAGTTTTGAACCAAGCAGATGAATTTTCAACAAAAAAGATTGAATGTCAATCAAAAAAAAAAAAAAAAAAAAAAAATCGACGAAAAATTGAATAGTAAAATTTTTAGTTGAAAAAATTAATTTTCAATAAAAAAGAAACTAATTATCAACCAAAAGAATGAAATTTCAACCAAAACAGAATAATTTTTAACAAAATATATGAATTTTCAACCAAATACTTTGATTTTTAATAGAATTTTCAACCTAATAGTTGAATTTGCAACCACAAAGGTTATATTGTTACAAAAAATAAACAAAACAAATTTTCAACAAAATAGATGAATTTTCAACTAAAAAAGATAAATTTTTGACAAAAATAGAACAGTTTAATTTGAAGTTAAAGAAATAAGTTTGTAAGCAAATAAAATCAATTTTTAACAAAATAGTTCAATTTTTAAACAACCAGACGAATTTTCAACCAAAAAGATTAAATGTATATAAAAAAAAAATTTTTCGACGAAAATTCATATGAATGTGCAAACAAATATTTTTATTTTTAATGAAATTTTTAACCAAAAATGTTAATTTTCTACCGAAAAAAGACACATTTTCAACCAAAAATAGAATAGTTTGATTTTTAGTTGGAGAAATAAATTTTTAAACAAAAAAAATATATTCACAGCGGAATAATTGAATTTGCAACCAAACAAACGAATTTTCTACCAAAAATATTAACTTTCTATAAAAAAAAATTTTTGGCAAATAATTAAGTTAAATCTTCAGTTGAAAAAAAATTATTTTTAATAAAAACACTAATTTCAACCATAGAAAAAATAATTTTCAATAACACAACACAACAGACACACAAAAGTTTCAACAATATGCAGAAGTTTTCAAATAAATATGTAGTTGAATTTTTAACTGAAGAAGATTAATGTTCAAACAAACATGATATAGTTAAAAAATTAATTTTCAATAGAAAAAAACTAGTTTTGAACCAAAAAAATTAGTTTTCTACTAAGAAAGAATAATTTTTAATAAAGGACATGAATTTTCAAGCAAATAGTTGAATTTTCAACTGAAGAAGATAAATGTTCAACCAAACATGGAATAGTTAAATTTTCAGTTGAAAAAATAATTCGAAAAAATATTAAAAAATAGTTGAATTTTGAAAAAAAGAAAAGATTTTTCAACTAAAATGATGAATTATGAACAAAAAAAATGAATTTTTAACAAAGTATTTCCACTTAGTAGACTTTTTCTAAGGAAAGGGTAATTAGTAATTTAATTAATTTAAGTAATTTAAATTATAAATTTAATTTAGGGTAATTAGTGCGCGCACAGTTTTCTAGTTATTTGAAATTTACATTTTTGAAAGAAGATATTCCTTTTTTTGAATTGTAAAAGCAATCATTCATTTATAAAAAGTAAAATCAAATTATTTATTTATTTTTCACCCTAAATGAACCTAAAGCCTACATTATTTAAATTTGAATGCGCAATAAATAAATAATTGTTAAACTCTTATAAATTGTGCAATTCAGAGACTTGAAAAAAATATATAAATCCCAATATGATAGGAAACTTCAAGCATATATTTACATACATTACTAATATTAAGCATATGATAGTAGCATTTACTCGTAGTATCCTATAGTATTTTTCTTAATTCTTTCCCTCTTTTTTCCTGTGTTATATGTTTATTTTTAATGAGCCGATAGCAACGTTGTTTGGGAACATATTTTGAGGTCCTTCTATGCAATTATTTGCATGAATTGAACTTTTTCGATATGTTTTTTCAAAATGACTGATTTTTGCATTCACAATATGTTTGAGCCTTTTTGTTAAAAAATAAATGTTTGCACATATTGTTTTTTTAAAATGGTCTCTCTAATTTTACTCTTGAAAAACACGAAGAAGCGTCGATATTTCCCCGGACCTAAATTCATACGTCAGTATCGTCGAGGTCATATTCAATATTAATATCTCCTTTTGCTTCTGTGTCGCTCGGGGTATGAAAAGCTGGACCACCTCGTACATGAGTGTTTGAGTTTGATAAATTTTGGTCAATATGGTCTTATATCCGGAAGACATTCCTGAAAAGTTTCTCATGAAATGTGACCCGTGGAGATGCAGAAGTACGGACTTGGGCTCCTTCTCCAGTATTGGAACATGTATTACGTCCGGATGCTTAGACATGCCAAAAGGGGAACCTCTTCACGAGGGCCACTGAACTTTTCGTACCCATAAGATATGAATGTGGTCTGTGTATCGGAGAATTTATCAAAAACTATAAAAATAAACGTTGATCATAAAGCCTCCGGCTAGGATTTCGGTTTATATGTTCCGGGCAGTTTTTAGGAATATGGTCATCATATATTACAGATTCAAGCATATGCAACTCAAGTCTATCCTTGATATAAAAACACGTAACCTTCATTGGTAGTGAGCATGGTAGCGGCCCGTTTTTTACTCATATCACTGTTAGAAAAATCTGTACTAGATTTAGTATACATGTAATGGAAGCAAGAATGCACAACATGAAATTAAATTTAGTATACCAGCGTACAGTAGATTTAGTATATGCATATACTGAATTTACCATAAACATGCATGCAATTTAGTATACGTGTATACTAAATTCAGCATACATGTACACGAAATTAAGTATACGCATATACTTAGTATACATATACTTCAGTATACGCCGAAACAAAGGACAGTGTTTCTTAATCTGAACCTTCACCGATTTCCCTTGTTTTCACAATAATCACGAGCGATATTTTATCATTGGATTTTATGGGATTAATACTTATTTGTTGTGTTCCTAACGGAAAAATCACGATTACCCGTACATATACCTTAAATGTGAATTGTATTTTAAATTTCACTTGAATACAATACAAATTCAGGATAGCAAGTTTTATTCAATTAACATATCCTAATATATGCAACGACTTCTTGACTTTTTATCTTACTTTTTTAAATTTCATATACAAAGCTTCGAAATTTTCAAACAAATGCAGCGGCATGCGAGCCTGCCACCGGCCACGTTGCGCGATCTGCGTAAATCGAAACGCGCTTGCGCAGCTAAATATAGTAAACACGTATATGAATTTTAGTATACAGAAACTATGAAATTCATATACGTAAAATAAACTTACTGTACGCTCAATAAATTTAGTATACATATAAGTTCATAAAAGAAATTTAGTATGCGTAAGTATACTAAAATTACAAAGAGTAATTAATTAACGCGCAAATCGAATGAGTGACTTTTTAGATGGACGTATTGATTTTTATTCAATTTTTAAATAATAAATATATAACTTAAAATTTTAATAAAAAATATTTCTCCTTAATTTCGACTTTTAATTTAAAAAATTAACAATGGCTGGGAATCGATAATAAACTAGGGCCAAGCCTGGGCCAAGCTGGGCGATCGAGCCTGGCAATATAACCTGGCCCTGGCCAGATTTGGCGTTTCATTCAAGCTTGGCCCAGGCTAGATCGCCAGGCCAGGGCCTAGTTTTGCCAAGCCTGGGCCCTGTTTGGGCCATGACCAAATTTCTACACGGGAATTTAGGAAACATATAAGAAATTTAATATACCCGTGTATACTAAAATTGCAAACATTTATAACAGTGTAGGGTAACCTCTTGACTTAAAATTAAAATTTGCAGAATTAAATAAAAGTATATTCCTAATTTTATCGATCACAGGTAATTATTTTGATTTATGTATTTTTACTATTACTTTCAATAATATCTCTAACCATCTAGATCTATTCCATACATATGATACGTAAGAATGAAGTAAAATGAATTATATACTTTACCGAATTAATTAACTTTGTATTCATTTATTTAATTTAGATATGTAAGTTGTTATGATTAACTTTCTCAAAATGCGTCATTAAATGTATTTCAATAATTTTTTATATACATTTATTTAATTTAGATATGTAAGTTGCTATGAATAACTTTTTAAAAATAGGGCGTTTTTGTTGTCAACTGTTCAATCAATTATTAGCTGATGAATGTTGCTTACAATATTGACTTACATAAAGATTGAATGTAAATTGTTTTTTATTTAAGTAACATAAATGAAATAATTACTTTAAGCTTATGTATTTGAATATTTGCTATAAATTTGTATAATAAAAGTTCATTTATGTTTAAAATACCTCTATTCCAAGTATACAATTTTTGTAAATTTTTGTGACGTTGTGAAATGAGTATCTGCATTCTGATCTCAAAATTATGTGTACATATATTTTAATTTTTTTATAAAATCAGTTTAAAAGGTTATTAATAATTTCAATTCTCAGAAAAATAGAGAGTAAAAATTGTTTAAATGTTTTAATGAAAATAATTGTTTATTGCTTTTTATGTTGTAACCTGATTAATTAATTATTAGCTGAATAATGTCGTTCACAATATTAAATTACATAAATATAGAATTTAAATTGTTTCTTAATTAAGTAGCATAAATGAAATATTTACTTTAAGGTTATGTATTTGAATATTCACTATTATTTTTATAATAAAAGTTTCTATCCTCTTTAAAATACCTCTATTATAATTATATACTTTTTTTTTTAAATATTTGTGATGTTGTGAAGTGAGTATCTGAATTTATTTTTTAAATTATGTGTACATATGTTATAATATTTTTCATGAATTGGTTTAAAAGGGCAACAATTAAAAATGAATGGATAGAAATGCAATTTCAAATTTATAGAAAAATGTCATGTGAAAATTATTTTAATGCTTCAATGAAAATAATTTTTCAATGCTTATTATGTAGTGAACTGATTAATCAATTATTAACTGCTTTTAGTACACATACATTTTCCAGAATTACTTTAAAAGCTTATTAATAAATCAAATTTTCAGAATTGAAAGTTGAAATTTAAAACAAAAATATAAAATAAAAATTATTTGAATGTTTTAATGAAATTTATAGTTTTAATTAATAATAATAATAATATAATAATAATAATTAATAATTATATAATAATAAATAAATAATAATAATTAATAATTGCCAACAGCCATATTACGCTGAAAAAACCAGTTCTCGTCAGATCACTGAAGTTAAGCAGCGTTGGGCGCGGTTAGTAGTTGGATGGGTGACCATTCGAGAAAACTGAGTGCTGTTGGCACATCGTGGGTGTGGTGAGCCCACACTTGTAGTTATTTACTACAAGTTATCAACCTAGAAACACTACCCGAATCGGGTAGTGTCACGCCTACCCCGAAAGGGAAAATGGCTTAATGGTATACATAGTTTAATGCTTTTTATTTTGTTAACTGATTAATTAATTATCTGCTGATTAACTTTTTTCACAATAACAAATTAAATATAGATTACAATTTAGTTTTTTTTTTAAGCAACATAAATTGATTATTCACTTCAAGTTTATATAATTGAATGCGGGATATAATTTATAATAAAAGTTTATTTTTATTTAAAATACCCCTATTCCAATTACATAAGTTTTTCAATATGCTGCTGTGTTGGAATGAGTATTTGAATTTAAATTTCAAAATTATACGTAAATATGTTTTAACTTTTACATAAGAATTGAATTTTAATTTTTCTCTATTAAGTAGCATACATTGATTATTCATTTCAAGGTTATGTAATTGAATATTGGCTATAATTTTATAATAAAAGTTTATTTATGTTTAAAATACCTCTATTCCAATTATACTATTTTTGTAAATTTTTGTGATGTTGTTGAATGAGTATAATAATGTGTATGATAGTCTAGTATTACAAGATGCTTTTCGGAAAAAAGGAGAGCACTTTATGTTTAAAATACCTCTATTCCAATTATACTATTTTTGCAAATTTTTGTGATGTTGTGAAATGAGTATAATAATTTGTATGATAGTCTAGTATTACAAGATGCTTTTCGGGGAAAATGAGAGCACTTTATGTTTAAAATACCTCTATTCCAATTATACCATTTTTGTAAATTTTTGTGATGTTGTGAAATGAGTATCATAATAATAGTCTAGTATTACAAGATGCTTTTAGAAAAGAGGAGAGCACTTCATATTTAAAATACCTCTATTCCAATTATATCATTTTTTGTAAATTTTTGTGATGTTGTGAAATGAGTATAATAATGCGTATAATAGTCTAGTATTACAAGATGCTTTTAGAAAAAAGGAGAGCACTTCATATTTAAAATACCTCTATTCCAATTATACCATTTTTGTAAACTTTTGTGATGTCGTGAAATGAGTATAATAATGCTTATGATAGTCTAGTATTGCAAGATGCTTTTCGGAAAAAAGGAGAGCACGTGAAAGAAGATGATTGCAGCACGATTCTTACAAATGGGAAAAAATGGTCGGAATACCAACGCATCGAGATATATGGTTGAGAATTAGAAACCACTCTCTATGATATATCCGGAAATAGACCCTCTCAAACCAAAGTACTCTCGAGCGAATATAACGTTCAGAATTTGTAGAGATACATATATGTTTCATATGAAAATGAAAACGGAAACAATGTCGAGGATTTTGAATAAAAGATAAAGGGATCAAACTTTCCGAGTGATCAATAGTAGAAGCCAATTCTGTTTTGATTGAAAGTTTTATTTTGTTAGTAGATTGGCCACTTCGTGAGAAATATATCCGAATGAAATCTATAAATCCCAGGTATCAAAATCACAGAAAATCTCAGGATATTTAAAATTGAACCCTTGCATATTATACTGACTTGTGACTTTAGAACAAAATGATACATTTGCAGATCCAAAATTAATGTCGTACAGAAATTCATTCCCACTTCTGGATAATTTACTTGAGAAAAATCAATTTTTATTCATATAGTTGAATTTTCAACTAAAAAATACCAGTTTTCAAACAACAATGGAATAGAAAGGTTTTTAGTTGAAAAAATTAAATTTTAGAATAAAAGAAAAAAATGAATTTTCAACAAAATAGTTAAATTTTCAACCAAAGAGATGAATTTCCAACAAAAGTGATGAATGTCCAACCAAAAAAATGAATTTGTAACAAAGGAGTTCAACTTTCAATCAAATAATTACAATTTCAACCAAAAAGATATATTTTCAACCTAGAAGATCAATTTCTTCCAAAATGACGAATTAAAAAAAAATACATGAATTTTCAAAAGAATAGTTTAATCTTCAGCTAAACAAGATACATTTTTAACGAAATAGTTGAATTTTTAAATTAAGAAAGATAAGATTTCACCAAAAATGGAAAAATTAAATTTTCAGTTTAAAAAATTAATTTTCAACAAAAAAAACTAATTTTCTTAATTAATTCTTAACCAAAAAAATTGTATTATCAATCAAAGAAATACAATTTCTACTAAAAGATATGAATTTTCAAATGAAATGATAAATGTTCAACTGGCAGAGTTATATTTTCAGGTGAAAAATTTATTTTCAACCAAGAAAACGAATTTTCAAAAAAATTTAACTTTCAGCCAAACAGATGAGTTTTCAACTAAAATAAGGAATCTTCAACGAAAAAAATTATTTTTTTAAAAAAGAGTTTAATTTTAACATTTTCAAACAAAAAAATAAATTTTCAACCGACAAGATTAATTTTCTACTAAAAAAGAAAAAAAAAAGATCCAGATATGAATTTTTCACCACATAGTTGAATTATCAAACCCAAAAATAGGAATTTTTCACAAAAAAGTTGAATTTTTAGCCAAAAAAGAAATTTAATCAAATCAGGAAAATTTTGAACAAAAAAGGTATATTCTCAACCAAAAATATAATAGTTAAATTTTATAATTTAGAAATTACTTTTACACAGAGAGGAAACGAATATTTAGCTTTTAAAAAATATTTTGAATTTCAGGTTGGGGGAAAAAAATAGAATTTTTCTATATTGGGATATAAATCACTATGGGTCCAAAAATTAATTTTTTTCTTTACAAAGGTTTTAGAAAACGCTGAATTTTCAACAAAAAGTTCATTTTTCAAATAAAAAAGGTTAATTTTCCACCAAATAGTTGAATTTTCTACAAAAAAGGATGCATTTTTACAAAAAATCTAATAGTTAAGTTATCAATTGAAATGAATTTATTTAAAAAAAAAAAAAAAAAAAAAAAAAAAACGAATTCTTAACAAAATAGTTTAATTTTCAACCAAAGAGATGAATTTTCAACTAAAATAATGAGTTCTCAACTAGAACAGTTACATTTTCAGTTTAAGAAATTAATTTTCAACCAAAAATTCAGTTAAAAACCTTAATTTTCAACGAAATAGTTCAATTTTCAATCAATAAGATAAATTTTCAACAAAAATAAAGAATCATCAAACAAAAACAAAATTAATTTTTAACGAAGGTGTTAAAAGGCAAATTTTCTACAAAACAGTTGAATTTTGAACAATGAATTTAATTTTTAAACAAATGGTTTCATTTGATATCAAAATAGTTGAATTTTCAAGCCAAAAAGACGAATTTCCAACAAAACAGTTGAATTTTCAAGCCAAAAAGTCAAATTTTCTACAAAACAGTTGAATTTTTAACAATGAAGTTAATTTTTAAACAAATGATTGCATTTTCTACCAAAATAGTTGAATTTTCAACCCAAAAAGACGAATTTCCAGCCAAACTTTTGAATTTTCAAGCCAAAAAGGCAAATTTTCTACAAAACAGTTGAATTTTTAACAATAAAGTTAATTTAAAAAAAATGGTTGCATTTTCTACCAAAACAGTTAAATTTTCAACACAAAAAGACGAATTTCCAAGTGAACAGTTGAATTTGCCACAAAACAATTAAATTGTTAAACAAATAATACACTTTTTAACAAAAAAGTTGAATTCTCAACAA
>CAKNYM010052312.1:429114-444008 GCA_932195095.1 Andricus curvator | reverse complement strand
TTAAACAAATAATACACTTTTTAACAAAAAAGTTGAATTCTCAACAAAAAATATAATAGTAAAGTTTTCAACCAAAAAAAACAATTTTCTACAAAAAGTTGAATTTTCAACCAAGAAAGATTCTGCAGTCGAGAAAGAAATTTCAACCAAACTGTATAATTTTCCAGCCAAAAAGGCAAATTTTCTAGAAAAAAGATTAATTTTCAGCCAAATACTTCAATTTTCAATTTGGAAAGACGAATTTTGAAGAAAACAGTTGAATTTTCAACCCAAAAAGACGAGTTTTCAACCAAACAGTTGAATTTTCCACAAAATGATTACAATTTTTAAACAAATAATACACTTTTAACCAAAAAATTGAATTCTCAATAAAAAATATAATAGTAGAGTTTTCCACCAAAAAGACGAATTTTCTACAAAAAGGTTGAATTTTCAACCAAGAAAGATTCTGCAGTCAAGAGAGAAAAAAAATACAACCAAACTGTATAATTTTCTAGTCAAAAAGGCAAATTTTCTACAAAACAGATTAATTTTCAACCAAATACTTCAATTTTCAATCTGAAAAGACGAATTTTCAACAAAACGGTTGAATATCTAACAGAAAAGAATGAATTTTTACCAAAATTGTTGGATTTTAAACCAAATAATTAAATTTTCATTTTTTTTTCCTCAGCATTATAGTGTCAAATGAAAATTATTGACAGGCAATTGACCTTGAGAATCGGATCACTCCGGTTCCCAATTTACACAACAAAAAAAAAAATCTGAAATCGGTATGAAAACTTTGTATATCGCCTTGATCCAATTTTGGTACATTAAATTGATCAACCAACATTTACTGTGAATCATCTTTAAAAAGGAATAAAAATTACAAAAGCTTCTGATGACCTGTCAGGATTTTCATAACTAATTTTCTCGTTCCAATTTCCTCAGACAATGAATGGAAGTGTTACTTCACGACAGTTCCAATGTTAACAAAAGGAGTTTCTGAAGTTTTTGAAGATGAGAAAAATGTGTCCTTTCATTCTGAAATTAAACTTGCGATCTACATTCCAGTACTTGTTCACACTTTATAAGAGTTTTTTAATTAAAGTGACTTTTTGTTACATTTTTCAAGGAATCTGTATTATCATTAGAGAATAACAGAAAATATTCAACGTCTTTTCAGACTAGATAGAGCTATGAAAGAAAAATTATTTTGAAGAATTTTTTTCTGAAAAAAGATCTTCACCTTTCGCTCCGCTGGGAATCGAACCACAGAACTACTGATTTCCGGTCAGGTGCTTTCCCATTAAGCTACTAGAGAGATCGAGATAAAATTTTTCAAGGAATCTGTATTATCATCAGTAGTTCTGTGTTTCGATTCCCAGCAGAGCGAAAGGAAATCTTTTTTCAGAAAAAAATTATTTAAAAAAATTTTTCTTTCATAGCTCCATCTAGTCTGAAAAGACGTTAAATATTTTCTGTTATTCTCTAATGATAATACAGATTCCTTGAAAAATTTTATTTGTGCCATCTAGCAAAATAATGCGTGTATTTCTGAAAAAAGTTTCTTCTCTCGATCTCTCTAGTAGCTTAATGGGAAAGCACCTGACCGGAAATCAGTAGTTCTATGGTTCGATTTTCAGCGGAGCGAAAGGAGAAGATCTTTTTTCAGAAAAAATTATTTAAAATAATTGTTGTTACATTTTATATTTTATATTTCCGAAAAGGTCACCGAAGAATATTAACTTGATACTTGGCCTAGGGGTTTCTTTTAGGCCCTAGTTGAACGCACTGAAAGGACTTTCGGCCCAGATCAATATAAATTAAGTTATTAATAATTTTGACTTTTTTCAAACAAAATTTTTTTTCTCAATCTCGGAAAATATTGATTTTTCGAAAAAATATTGTTCACAAAAGTTGTAGATCTCGTCGAACCGCATATTTTTTATATTCATACTTTTTTTCTGAAATCAATATTTTCCGAGAAAAATGACAAAAATGAATTTTTAGGTTGTTTGCTGGAAAAGGGGGCATTGGAAAAGGGGTTGGCCATTTAAATGCCCAAGATTAGGACGCGTGGTTTTTTTTTTGCCATTTTTCTCGAAAAATATTGATTTTAGAAGAAAAGTGCAAATATAAAAAATGTCTTTCTTAGCGAGATCAACAACAACTTTTGTTGAAATAAGAGAAGATCTTCTTTACAAAAGCAATGGTAGAAATAAAAATAAATGTTCTTTTCGTAAATTTCAATTACCATAATCCACGGGATGCAACTGAGATTAATTAATTAATTAGTTAATTCAGTCATTATTGTTTGTTATAAATTACCAAATTAGTTCAAACTTCAAACAAGTAGTAGAAGTTTCAACCAAGAAATATGAATTCTCAACAAAAAATGTAATAGTTAAAATTTCAAAAATATATAAATCAAAAACAGTTGAATTGAATCAAAAAGATGAATTTTTAAGCAAATAGTTGAATCCTCAAATAAAATAAATTCATTTTCAACCAACAGTTGCATTTTTAATCAAGAAAGATTTCTCAGTCAATAAAGAAAAAAAAATCATCCAAAATATTGAATTTTCAAGCCAAAAAGACAAGCTTTCCACAAAGCAATTGAATTTTTAATCACAAAGACGAATTTTCAACTAAAAAAAAAAATTGTCAACGAAAAATTGGAAAAGTTAAATTTTCAATAAGAAAAGAAAGCCGAATTTTAAAAATAATACTTTTATCATGAACCAAAGAAATTAATTTTAAACTAAAATGATGAATCTTCAACTACAAAAATTAATTTTTCACAAAGTAGATCAACTTTTAAACAAATATTTTAATTTTGTAGAAAATTGTTGAATTTTCTTCAAAACAGATGAATTTTCTAACCCAAGAAATTAATTTTCAACAAAAATGCTCATTTTCAACCGAAATAGAGTTATTTTTAATCAGAAAGTTGCATATTAACCAAATAAGATTACATTTCTATGAAAAATATAAATTTTGGCCAAAAAATTGAATAGTTTCAGTTTGAAAAATTAATTTTCAGTGAAAAAACTAATTTTTAAACAAAGAAATGTATTTTCAACTAAAAAGATAAATTTGCAACCCAGAGAATAATTTTTTACTAAAAAGATAAATTTTTCACAGATTACATGAATTTTCAACTGAAGATTTGAATTTTTCAAGGAATTTTTATCTAGAAAAGATAAATAAAAAAATGAAATAGTTGAATTTTCAATTGAAAAAGAAAGGCAAATTTTCAAGAAAATAGGTTAATTATCAAACAAAGAAATGAATTTTTAACTAAAATGATGAATCTTCATTTAAGGTGAACAAAAATGTTAATTTTGAACCGAAACAGGGTTATTTTAAATTAGAAAGTTGCATTTGAACCAAAAAAGATGAAATTTCTATCAAAAAGATAAATTTTGGCCAACTAATTGAATAGTTAAAGCTTCACTTAGAAAAATTAATTTTCAATAAAAAAACTAATTTTTGAACAAAGAAAAGCATTTTAAACCAAAAAGATAAATTTGCAACCAAGAGGATAATTCTCTACAAAAAAAAAATTTTTTTTAAACAAAATACATGAATTTTCAACCAAAAAGTTGGATTTTCAGCTGGAAAAGATAAATTTTCAAGAAAAACTGAAATAGTTAAATTTTCAATTGAAACAGAAAAACGAATTTTCAAGAAAATATGTTAATTATCAACCAAAGAAATGAATTTCCAACTAAAATGATGAATTTTCATCTAAAAAAATTAATTTTATAACAAAGTAGTTCAACTTTCGACCAAACAGTATAATTTTCTACGAAATTGTTGAATTTTCTTCAAAAAAGATGAATTTTCAAAAGAAATAGGTTAATTTTCAATTAGACATTTGCATTTTCAACCAAAAAATACGAAATTCCCGTAAAAAAATAAATTTTGGCCAAAAAATGGAAAAGTTGAATTTTCAATTTTCAATTAAAAAAAATTATGAAATTTTCAATGAAAATAACTAATTTTCAAAGAAAGAAAGAAATTTTCAAAAAAAATGACCTATTCTCGACGAAGAGGATTAATTTTATGCCAAAAAAGATTGACTTTCAAAAAAATGATGAATCTTCAACTAAAAAAATTAATTTTCAACAAGGTAGTTCAACATTTGATGGAATAGTTTAATTTTCCACTATTATATTTTTGTTTCGGAATTTATGTCGTTTAGTTGGCAATTCTACTATTTGGTTAAAAATTCAATCATTTTGTTGAAAATGAAACTAGTTTGTTAAAAAGTAATCTCTTTATTCTGAAGTTCAACTAAGGTTTTGAATTTTGAACTACTTTGTTAAAAATGTATTTATTTAGGTTAAGATTCAACTCTTTTTTTGGAAATTAAACTATTTTATTTTTAGAAAATTAATCTTGTTGGTTAAAAAGTCATGTTTTGGGTTGAATTTTAAACTCTTTTGTTGAAAATTTATTTTTTCAACGAAGATTCATCTTTTTATTTTTAACTGTTAGTAACGATTGACTATTCCGATATACAACAAGTTACTGAAGCTCTTGCAAATTTGGATTTAATTTTTAAAGAGAAAACTAAAAAAAGTAAAGAAAAAATTACCGTGTAGAGAATAATAATAGAAATTTTAGAAATTTTGATAATGTACGATATCAATATGATCATTTTCAATTTCGTGATTGTCTATCAACAACTCTTAAATTTAGGCCTGAACCTCATTATAATCCTATCAATAAAATATTTGAAAGTCCATATTAACCATGATAGTTCATATTTATAACCAATGCTAATAGTATGATTATTAGGATTAAGATTTCTAGAAGTAACCAAAGTTAATTCTTGGAAATGATTGGCTTTCGGGGAATGGAGTTCGAATTGACTGCAAAAGGAGAATAGTGGAAATCGAGGATATACCGCTTCCGCTATCGGTGGTCGTGTTCGATTGGACTTCGTCCGAGAGAGTGAGAACCTCAATTGATAATGATATTACTTGTTTACCAATTGACAATGCTTCTAAAATGGATCATAATCACAATGAAATTAATACGCTCAATATTCAAAATTTTATAACTAAAATATATAAGATAAACTTAAAAAATTGTATAAATGTTGAGTTTGATGCAAAGATTATTCAGAACTATGATTTGAATGTTCATGAAAAAGGCAAAATGAACCTACGTTTGCATTCTGATCAAAATGTTTGCACATACAATGATAAGCACATAGAGACTGCAGCTGATGATTATAATAATCGTATTGATGATATTTTAGATCATGATTGGTTTTCGATATTATGTTTAGCTGCCTCTATCAATGGTGTTGCTGAAATGAATAATCAATTTTCTTATTAGGATGAACATGAGGGTCTTTTAGGCTTGGAAAATGCTGAATTATTCAAATCGAAAATTGATGATCAGATTAAAGATCACGATTGAAATTCACATAATGATATTGTTAAATTTAATAAAGATCAAGATATATCTGGACCTATCTTTAAAGAAACAGATTTAGGTGACAACACCCTCTTCAAGGAGATCAGAGCGATTGCATTTAAAGTATCGCGATTATCTGTCGCGGGTCGGGAAGGTCTTGTTCCTAACATGTTACACTTTGGAAACCTCTGTACTCCTAAAAATAAATCTGATCATTACAATTAGATTACGGATTCATGGCAGTAATAGTGTTTAAAAGGATTCAATGTGTTATTGACATTATGAGCGAGTACAGTGTGATGATAGGTGTATGAATGTTGATCCGCGCAAATTAGTAGCCAAAAATCGCCAAGAAATGAGCTTTGACTCATTCAATCACAAATGTTTATTTTTACAGTAGGGTGTTGGAAATCTGTCATAAGGATAATATATTGTAAAACAGGCATTTTTTTCTGTCTCTATTAGTTGATGAATGAATGATGGCTCATAGTCGATTCAATGAATCTGAGTCTATCTTTTATATTTTACATATTTTTTGTAAAGGATACATATTTTTCATTATTAATAGGTAATAATGAGATATCACCTTCAAAGTTTGTTGCCAATTCATTCATAACAAAATGAGAGTCATAGATAAATTATGAAACACTATGGGAATTATATGTGAGTTCGATAATTTGCGTTACACGTGTCATGAGCAGGGCCACGATATTTCCCTGTAAAATGACAGTGATCACAATGTTTTACATCATCTTTTTGGAAATCTTGCTCACAAATATGACAGACTTTTGCGTTTTCAAGATCATACTCTTGCTTTAATGTTAAGGGTTCCATTGGTACAGGATTTTTTAAACAAGAATCTACTTTCTTAGATAAGTTTGTTAAGTCATTAAAAAACCAAGTGATGCAGTCTTTTTCGCGATAAACTTGATGTTCAGATTGTGAAACATCAAAACTGCATTTTGTGTAATAAGCAACACTTGTAGGTATATGTTTTTGATAAGCATTTCCTTGAATATTGGTAACTGGCTCTAACAAACTTTATCTGAACGCAGCATAACTTTTAAAACAAAATTTATAAAACAATTAACAAATGAATTCTTACACACAGCTTTGTCAAATCGGACAATTTCAAATGAACTACTTTGAATTGAAGATTTGATTGTGGCACTTAGAGTGATGGTTGTGTTTGACATTAAAACAATGTTATGACCGGATTGTTATCGGAACCTAAAGGCTTTATCGCTTTCGGAAAGTCGGGGAAACTTGGCAAATGCATGATAGGGAATTCATTACAAATGGAAATGGATTACATGTATTCGGACGTTTGCGGTTAGTGTAGGCTGGTTTCCTAACAGTTGGTTAACGGCGCAGCTGTGTTTATGAGTTGATCAAGCGAAGATTTTGATAGGCATACTCAAAGGAAACTAACTACTTCCGCTGATCTACGTTACAACCGAGCTATACGTGCCAGTCGTTAACCTCAGGAAGAGGAGTCGATCTGATAAAAGTTGGTTAGTTTCTGCTCCTGATGTTGCCATTTCTTGAAATTTAGTTCCAAACTAAACAACAAACAATATTAAGAATTCCAAAAAAGCAAAAGTTTAGTTAGTTATTTTTAACACTGGCGTGTATTTTAAGTGGTAAAATTCTTTTAAATGTCTATAAATCCGAACTGTCCCTGCTTCCGATTAGTGTCACAATTTTATTTTGATGCTCCCATACCAGAAACAATAACAACAATAAAATCAGGAGTTTCAGTACCTTTGGGTTGAGTTCGATCCAAGCTATTGTGTCATTAATTTTGAATTTCAACTCCCATAATCTATTTTGATGCTGTCACAAAAATCACCTCATGAAAAAGTGAAGTTATTTGCACTTTTTCACATTTTTCTTCATAGATGCTGATAATTGGATTAATGATAATATATGGAGAATGAGATGGATAGAAAGAAACTTCGACAGAACAATAAAAATTGATGCTACTCTTGATCAGTGATCATATTTCATTTTTGGATACTATGAGAAATTCCGAAAAGGAATTTAGAGTTTTGGACCGTTTGTAGAGTGATCTTGGATATAGTCTGAAAACTTTGCCAGTATATTCTATCTTATTTGAGAAAAAGCATCGTTTTGCCCCAAGGACGGGTAAAATTATTGATGCAACTTCAGTTCTTGTTTTCCTAAGTTTGCAAACGTTGTTTGCCACAATTCGAGGACAAGTGAAAAGACGAATTTTCAAACGAAGTAATTGAATTTTCAACTAAAAAATATCAATTTTCTGTAAAAAATGGAATAGTTGAATCCCAGATGAACTTTCAACTAGTATGAAGAATCTTCGACCAAAAAAATGACTTTTTAAGAAAATTGTGAATTTTCGACAAAGTAGAATAATTTTTAACTAGAAGAGATGAATTCACAACGAAAAATATAATTGGTGAATACTCAACCAAATACTTTAATTTCCAAACACAAAGATTTATTTTCTACCTAAAAAGCCAAATTTTTCACAAAATACATCAATTTTCAACTAAAAAGATAAAACCATCAAAAATAGAATTGTTAAATTTTCAGTTTAGAGAAGTTAATTTCAACCTAAGAAGTAAACGAATTTTCAAGAAATTAGTTCAATTTTTCATCAAAATAGTTCAATTTACACCAAAAAGATGAATTTTCAAGCAAAAAGATTAATTTTCTATCAAAGTTCTTGAATTTTTAACAAAATACATAAATTTTGAACCAAAGAGTTGAATTTCAAAGCCAGACGAATAATTTTCTACAAAAAAAGACAAGGTTTCAACAAATTCATGATTTTTTCAACTAAAAAGTTGAATTTTCAAGCATGAATCTTAAATTTCTATAAACAAAGAAAATTTCAACAAAATACAGGAATTAAAACTACTTTGTTGAAAATTCAATTTATTTTGGTTGAAGGTTCATCATTTATGCTGAAAATTCATACTTTTGGGTTGAAAATTGAACTGTTTTTTAGAAAATTTCACCTTTTTGTTTTGAAAATTAAACTGTTTGGTTGGAAATTAACTTTTTTGCTGAAAATTTATATTTTTGGTTGAAAATTCAAACATTTGGTTGAACATTAAACTATTTTCATGAAGATTCAACTGTTTGGGAGAAAATTGAAATATTCGGTAGAAAAGTAACTTTTTTGTTGAAAAATTCAACTTCCGGTTTGAAAATTCAACTGTTTTGTAGATAGTTCGCCTTTTTCTCTTTAAAATTAAACAACTTTGTTGAAAATTGATGTATTTTGTTGAAAGCTTATCTTTCTTGCTTGAAAATTCATCTTTTTTTATTGAAAATTCGACTACATGGTAGAACTACTTTGTTAAATTTATTTTTCAAATTCATCTATATGGTTGAAAGTTTAGCTTTTTTGTTGAAAATTTGTTGTTGTTTTTCGTTTGAAAATTAATTTTTTTGACAATTTAACTATTCCATTTTTGGTTGAAAATTATATTCTTTATTGGATATTGATCTTTTCTAGTTGAACATTTATCTTTTTTGTTGAAAATTCAACTATTTTGTGAAAAATTCATTTTTGTGTTCGTTTAATTCAACTAGTTGAAAATTTTTTTTTAGTAGAAAACTCATCTTTCTGGATTGAAAATTTATCTTTTTGGTTGAGAATTCAAATATTTTGTTAAAAACTTGTTTTTTTCTTTATTTAATTCAACTAGTTAAAAATTGGAGGATTCGATCATTTGGTTGAAAATGCACCTTTTCTGTTCGAAAATTCAACTGTTTGGTTGAAAATTGGTCCTTTTGGATGGAAAATTCGTTTTTCTTGGTAGAAAAGTCATCGTTCAATTGTCTTCTGAAAAAATCGACTTTTTTGATTGAAAATTGAACTACATTGATAAAATCGTCCTTTTTGGTCGAAAATTCAATTGTTTCGTTGAAAATTCGTCTCTTTGGTGAAAAATTTTGGGTTGTAAATTCATCTCTCTAGTAGCAAACCTTGACACCTTATAAATAGAAAATTTTTCATATTGAATGCAATATGGCATTCACATTAATTTTATTTAAAGGATTTTATTCCCCTATTATTCTTCAATTTTTGTTAAAAAGCACCCTATTTCACCTGTTTTGGGAGATTTTGAGAGTTTTCTTCAATCCTGGAAAATTTATGAAAATACCTTGCCATTCAAAGCCTTTTAAATTCCTTAAAAGATTAATAATATCTTGAAAGTGCATCAAAGTCTTTAAAAATACTTTATAATATTTTAAATCATTTCAAATCCTATCAAGTGACCGAAATAAATTGAGAATTCCTTGAAATCTTTCGATATACCCTAAAACCTGGCATAGGTCCTATTAAATCGATCTATATTTTCGAAATTTTAGAAAACTCTTTGATACAATACCCCATGCAAATTTTTTCAAATCTCTTGAAAATGCTTTAGAATCTTTTTAAATACTCTAAAAAATTTCAAATCCTATGAGTAACATTAAATTACTAAAATCAATTTAAGAATTTCTAGGATCTTTCAAAATACCCTAAGATATTTAAAATCCTTCACAAGATTTTGGAATTCCTTGAAATTTTTTTAACTTTTCAAAACCCCTTCCAATTTTTAAAAATCACCCTAAAATATTTCCAATCCTTTGAAACTCTTTCAAATTATTGAAATCCTTTGATTCTTTAAAAATCACTTGAAACTTTTTTGAAATTCCTCAAAATTATTGAAATCTTTTGGAAATGCCTTGGAGTCTTTTCAAATTCCTTACATATTTATTTTGATTATTTTTAAATCACTTGAAAGTTAAAACTTTTTAAAGCTTTCGAAAATCCCTTAAAATTCCCTGAAACTTTTTAAATCTCTTTAAAATGAAATGAAAATTTAAAAAATATTTGAAATCCTCTGAAATCAATTACTGAAATAAATTCAAAATTCCTTGGATTCTTGAAATTTTTTTAGTCTCTTCAAAATCAACTGAAAATTTAAGAAATAGCCTAAAATATTTCAAATCCTTTGAAATTTCTTCAAATTATTCACATAAAAAAGTTCCTTGGAGTCATTAGAAATTCCCCAAGATATTTCAAGCCCTTTCAAAACTTTGAAAATCACTTAAAACTCTTTGAAGCTTTCCAAAATGCCTTGGAATATTTTAAATTACTCTAGAGTATTGCAAATCCTATGAAATCAATTAAAGTACTGAAATCAAATGAAAAATCCTTGGAATTTCCAAGAAACCTCTAAAAGTTTTCAAATTCTTTACATTTTTTTGAAATTCCTTCAAATTGTTGAAATCTCTTGGAAATACCTTGGATTCTTCTGAAATACACTAAAATATTCCTAATCTTGAAAAATTCCTTAAAAAATTCTTTTGAATCAATTAAATTACTAAAATCGGTTGAAAATTTCTTGAAATCTGTTAAAATATTTCAAACCCTTTAAAATCTGTTGGCATTCATTGAAATTATTGACATCTCTTTCAAATGCTTTGGATTATTTTCAAATGCCCTAAAATATTCTCAGTCTTTTAAAATTCCTTTAAATTATTAAAATAAATAAAAAATTCCTTGGAATCTACTGAAATTCTTTGAAATATTTTCCTACAATATATCAATTTGAAATCTTTTAGAATCAATTGAAATTTTGTAAATCCTCTGAAATCCTATTAAATTAGTGAAATCAATGAAAATTCCTTAAAATATTTTATAATACCTCAAAATATTTAAAATTCTTTGAAATCTTTTGAAATTCCTTGCCATTGTTTGAAGATCTTGAAAATTCCTTGGATAAAAAAAATACCTTATAGTCTTTGAACTTCTTTGAAATCCCTTCAAATTATCAAAATCAATTCCTTAAAGTATCGGTGTTTTTTTTACTAGAAGTGCCAATGAAGAGAGTAAAAATGCCTAATTTGAACATCTTTTTAAATCATAAAATTTTTGATCTGTAGAAATACACAGATCTCTGACATACTTCTATTCAAACCGACAAAAAATAATTATTCGAATGTGTCACCTTAAGGAAATGGAGATTTCAATCCTGTAGGAAAAGTAGAACCAAAACGTACACGAGTTTCACAAATGATATTTAATATGATAACTATAATTAAATTATAACAGAAATCACAGTTACAGAGGTTAAAAATGTTTAATTTGAAAATTTCTTGTTTGCGTAAAAAGTTTAAAAACAGACTACCATCACAATTGAGGTTATGGTTCATTACTCCTTTTACAGACTTTACCGTGCAACGATTGGCAAAACTGAGCCGCGCATTACCAAATACGAAAAAACACGTGTCGTATTATCGAACTCGAACTACGATTCAATTCGATTACTATTCCCCACAGTGATCCCGAAAAGACCACCTTGACATGCGCATGCTTCAACTGAATGGCGCTTATTGGTTCTAGTTCGCGTCCTCATTGGGAATTCAAATACAGGCGCGTACTACAGCCAATCAACTGTATTACACGTCAAACATGCGCAGATAAAGGCGACTCAGTTAGCATCACTGATTTCAAATGCAGTACCACATACACTACTCTTGAATATGAGTGGCCTACAGCAAGCAAACGTTACCAGCGTTACTCTCGAAAATCGTCAGAATCGAAAACGAAAATATCGTTTAGAGATTTAATATTAAGGTCAAACATGCGCAGATAAAGGCGACTCAGTTAGCATCACTGATTTCAAATGCAGTACCACACACATTGAATATGAGCGGCCTACAGCAAACAAACGTTACCAGCGTTACTCTCGAAAATCGTCAGAATCGAAAACGACAATATCGTTTAGAGATTTTATATTAAGGATAGTTACAGTTACGTTCCTTAGTAAAAAAACGTAACTGCAACTAATTATTGAAAAAAAGTACCTTACCCAACAATGTTACCTTCACCCTTCATTTATGAATATTGTGTGGCGTCGTGAAATACTATTTTCATATTCATAGGCATGGGACATTTTTTTCTTTTGTACAGCTCGGATTTTTTGGAATTACGGCCGTCGCGTTGTTAAAAGCAGGAATTATTGCTTCCGATAGCGTTTCGTCCTAACCCATATTTTTGGCGGTCAGGGCTCGAGCGATTAAGCTCAAAGCGCTCAGAGTGAACAATGCATTCTCTCGGTGAATGTATGCGCTAACCATGTGTGTCTGCTCACTTGTGTGCCACGCGGACGTGTAAGTTATCTATCGGCCAAGTGTGCCAGAATTCTGGAACACGGCCAAACTTCACAACCGATCATAACAGGCCGATACTTACGTGTCTTGGAAGCTTTTCCAACTTTTCAATCCTATCTCTGCAACCCAAATCATTTGTGTCGATCAGTCGATTGAGCATTTGTTTTTATCCAATAAAGGCCTTTGCTTTGTTTCCCAGAATGCTTAAATTTTTACTATACATATATCAACACAATACGTGGATTGTTGCCAAAAAGTTTCAACATATTATCTACCAGTTGTTTGTGAACATTTTCGTCAAGATTAATTGAAGTCGCATGTCCAAAAACCACCAAATATCAATTTCGAAAGATAGAAAAACCTAGCTGTGAATTCGATCACGAGCATTTTGCTTCCGTTTAGCAAATGTATTTGCTTCCTCATAGAGGAAGCATTAGTTATTTTTTTCAATAATAGAAACCAAAGTCTTCATTTTGATCAATTTGAATATAGAAATTTACAAAAAATACAAAATTACAGAATAATACAAACAATTTTTTAAAATAGAAAGACAAATCAAATTTTGTATTCGAAATGATAATTCTTCGAGCTGGAAAAGGGAAGGCAAAAGTTCGGTCGCACCCTATCCCTTTCCCAGCTTTACGATTTCTTTACAAAAATTGTCAGAATTATTCTATTTGAAAATGTATGATCAAAAAGTATTTTATATTCATGCGTCAACTTTGAATTATGTCGATGAAAAAAGTTTTTCTGTTTGAAACAGATGATTCAGATATTATAAATGAGCATTAGGGTGGTTCTTATTTATACCTGATGGATTATTTTTTGAATTTCTCTGCTCTCACCCCCCACTTTTGTTCGAATGCAAAAAAATCTCAAAATTTGAGGAAATTCGGTTAATATTTAGGGGTGGCGCAAAGACAATGAAGTTTCCCATTGATTTAACACTGGAAAAAGTCAGCTTTTTGTAAATATAATATTTAAACGCGATAATATGTTAAAAATAATTTCATGTTTCAGTATGTTCTTCAGAATTCATCAGAGGATAAAAATAAATCATAAATTTTCAGGTTGAATAATTCTTAGCCACTCTTATGGGTCCCCAAAGAAAACCCCAAAAGTAATAAATTTGAATTTAACGTAATATTGCGGTTTATTGACGTTTTTAAAATTAAAAAAAAATCATTAATCGGTAATTTAAGAATACCCAGTCATTTCTTAACTAATATTCAATTGTTTGAACAATTTTAATTTGTTTAAACATTTAAGAGTATTCTCAAAAAGCAAATTAGAACATAAAAGTATTTCAGTCTTTCGGAAAATAGCAAAAATAAAATATGTAAACAAAAAAAATTGTTTGACAAATTTAAATTTGTGTAAACATCTACAAGTATTCATAATAAACAAATAAGTACTTGAAAATATTAAAATTTGTCGAAAATTTAGTGAGATTAAATGTTTCACCTGCTTTTTTTATGTCAAATATATACTTGAACAAAAACGTATTATTTAAATAATTGTAAAATTGTTTAAACAAATTATTTTATTGTTATCATTGATTAAATAACTCATAAAGCCTAGAAAATATGTTCATTTCGCGAGTTAACTGAAAAAAAACAAATATTTGAACAAATTAATATTATTTAAAAGATTAAATATTAGTTAACGAATGACTAGGTATTATGAAATTACCGATCAATGATTATTTATTAAAAAACATTTTTTGTTTAAGCGTCAATAAACCGCAATATTACGTAAAATTCAAATTTGTCACTTATGGGACTTTCTTTGGGGACCCATAAGAATGGCTTGAAATTATTTAACCTCAAAATTTTTGATTGATTCTTATTCAGACGAATTCTGAACAATATACTGAAGCAAGAAATTATTTGTAACATAGTAAAGACTTTAAATATTAGATTTACAAAAAGCTGACTTTTTCCATGTTAAATCAATGGGAAACTTCATGGTCTTTGCGCCACCCCTAAATATTAACCGATTTTGCTCAAATTTGGAGGAGATTTTTTTTGGGGCATTTGAACAAAACTGGAGGGTCAGAGCAAAGAAATTCGAAACGTGAAAAATAAAGGCCACCCTAATGAGCATAACTTCCTTAATCTTCAATAAAGTGTATTAATATTAAAGATCAATCAATTTGCCTCGAATCAAGGAATCTTTTTCGTTTTTCCGTCAATCTTGAATTATGATAGTGAAAACATTTTTACTATAAAAAACCGTGTTTTAAAATATTATGCATTAGCATAGCTTCCTTACTCTTCAATAAAATGTATCAATGTTATAGGTCAATCGATTTGTCT
>CAKNYM010052312.1:415352-429104 GCA_932195095.1 Andricus curvator | reverse complement strand
AGTAAGCTAATGAAAAAAGTTTTATTATAAAAAACCGTGTTTTCAAATATAATGCTTTAGCATAGCTTCCCTACTCTTCAAGAAAATGTATCAATGTTATAGGTCAATCGATTCGTCTTGAATCAGCACAACTTTTCTATTCTCGCATCAACTTTAAATTATGAGAATGAGAAAATTTTTACTATAAAAATCGATTTTAAAAATATATGAATTACCATAACTTCCTTACTCTTTGATAAAATGTATTAATATAATAGGTCAATTGATTCGTCTTGAATCAACACATCTTTTCTGTTCCTACATAAACTTTTAATTATATTATTGAAAAAAGTTTTACTATAAGAAACCGATTTTTACAATATATAAATTACTATAATTTCCTTACTGTTTAATTAAATGTTTTAATATTATAGGTCAATTGATTCGTCTCGAACCAAGGAATCTTTTATATCCTTGCATCACCTTTGAATTAAGCTAATGAAAAAAGTTTTACTATAAAAAACCGTGTTTTTAAATATTATGCATTAGCATAGCTTCCCTACTCTTCAATAAAATGTATCAATGTTATAGGTCAATCGATTTGTCTTGAATCAACACAACTTTTCTATCCTCGCATCAACTTTAAATTATGAGAATGAGAAAATTTTTACTATAAAAATCGATTTTAAAAATATATAAATTATCACAACTTCTCTACTCTTCCATGAAATGTGTTAATATTGCAGGTCAATCGATTCGTCTTGAACCAAGAAATCTTTTCTATTCATGCGTCAACTTTGAATTATGTCAATGAAAAAAGTTTTTCTGTTTGAAACAGATGACTAAAATATTATAAATGAGCATAACTTCCTTAATCTTCAATAAAGTGTTATAATATTACAGATCAATCGATTTGCCTCTAATCAAGGAATCTTTTCCGTTCTTGCCTCAATTTTGAATTATGTTAGTGAAAAAAGTTTTACTATAAAAAATCGTTTTTTCAAATATTATGCATTACCATAGCTTCCTTACTCTTCAATTGTATACCATTAAGCCATTTCCCTTTCAGGGTAGGCGTGACACTACCCGATTCGGGTAGTGTTTCTAGGTGGATAGTTTTCTTTTAGTTATAAATAACTACAAGTGTGGGCTCACCACAACCACGATGTGCCAACAGCACTCAGTTTTCTCGAATGGTCACCCATCCAAGTACTAACCGCGCCCAACGCTGCTTAACTTCAGTGATCTGACGAGAACTGGTTTTTTCAGCGTGGTATGGCTGTTGGTAATAAATAAATTTTTTCAATAAAATGTATTAATATTATAGGTCAATGGATTCGTTTCGAACCAAGAAATCTTTTATATTGTTGCATCAACTTTGAATTATGTTGAAGAAAAAAGTTTTACTATAAAAAACCGTATTTTCAATTATTATGCATTACCAACGGCCATACCACGCTGAAAAACCCAGTTCTCGTCAGATCGCTGAAGTTAAGCAGCGTTGTACGCGGCTAGTACTTGGATGGGTGACCATTCAAGAATACTGAGTGCTGTTGGCACATCGTGGGTGTGGTGAGCCCACACTTGTAGTTATTTATAACTACCAGAAAACTATCCACGTAGAAACACTACCCGAATCGGTGTCTGTGAATCAGTAAACGCTGCTGAGATTTCATGGATTTTTCTATTAGTAAAACTTTAAACGCGTTTTTCTCGAAACCACATTTTTCGAACTGGGCGGACAGATTACTCGGGCATCAGCGAACGGATTTACTTCAAATGTCGACAGTAGCTTCATCATTATATTCTTCGAGGTACTACGTAGCCGTTTTTTGATTGGTCGTAAACTTTTAATTTTATAAACAATGTTCAGCCTTTTTTTTTGCGCAAAATCGATTTTTTTCAAAGTCGCGCCATCTTTACAAATTTTGATTTAAACAAAAACCCCTACGTAGTACCTTAGCCAATGGTATATAGAATAAGATTTTTTGTTGTTGTTCGTTCCAGGTCTCATGCTTTTCATGTAATCCGTCCGCCCGTGGAGACGTTTTAAAAAAAGGCATTTCGCGAAATCAGCTGCATCGGTGTCATTTTGTATAAAAATGTTAATAAAAAAATGTTTTTCCATACTTCAATATATGCTTAAACATCCCTTCTTTAAAAAGAAATCCTATTCCCTCTTTAATATTCTCAAAAATAATTCACAAAGCTAGTCTTGTTTTCGGCTTCTAGAGTGGTGTTACGCCTTAAATGAATTTAAACATTTTGGAAAATGTTACCATTATAAAGCTTCCTCTATGAGGAAGCAAAATAATGCAGTTCAGCGGAACTACGTGGAAAAGTAGCATATGAGGACCCTGAAAAAGTTTAATTAATTTAAATGTATACCATTAAGCCATTTCCCTTTCGGGGTAGGCGTGACACTACCCGATTCGGGTAGTGTTTCTAGGTTGATAACTTGTAGTAAATAACTACAAGTGTGGGCTCACCACACCCACGATGTGCCAACAGCACTCAGTTTTCTCGAATGGTCACCCATCCAAGTGCTAACCGCGCCCAACGCTGCTTAACTTCAGTGATCTGACGAGAACTGGTTTTTTCAGCGTGGTATGGCTGTTGGCCATGCGATCGATAAACGCTTTTCTTTTTGTTTTGAAAATTCAACTCTTTTGTTCAAACGTGTGGTTTTTGGTTTGAAAATCCATCTCTTCTGGGGAAAAAAGTTCCTGTAGAGGGTTCAACTATTTTTGTTTAAATTCGTGTTTTCTGGTTAAAAATTTAACTACTGGTTTAAAAGTTGAACTACTTTTAAAAAAATTTAGTTCTTTCTTTGAAGATTCATAATTATTGTAGTTGAAAATTCATCTCTTTGGTTAAGAAAGTTGAAAATTCAACTCTTCTAATGAAAAGCGTGGTTTTTCATTTGAAAATTTGTTTCTTTTGATAAAACAATTTCTGTATAGGGTTCAGCGATTTTTTTTTTAAATTCGTGTTTTCTGTTTAAAAAGTTAACTACTTGATTGAAAGCTGAACTAGTCGATTGAGCATTTGTTTTTATCCAATAAAAGTCTTTGCTTTGTTTCCCAGAATTTTTAAATGTTTTGTACCTATACCCTCACAATACATGGATTGCTGCCAAAAAGTTTTGGCATTTTATCTTCCAATTGTTCCTACAGATTTTCGTTAATATCAGTTGAAGCCGCATATCAAAAATATACTCAAATATCAATTTCGAAAAAAAACTTAGTCAACGTAGGCGTCATACGCCTACAAAAAAGGCGCTGGGAAAACAATTCCTAACAATGTGGTTCAGCGAAGGTGGATTATGCCGGATTATATCGGATTATCCTGGATTACCTCTATACACAGGTAGAAAAAGCAAAATTTTGGAAATCGGAAATTGATCTATGCGGAAAAGTAGCGTATGTTGTTTTTGGTTTAGAAATTCAACTCTTTTGTTGAAAAGTGTTGTTTTTCGTTTGAAAATTCGACTCTTTTGTTGAAAAGTGTTGTTTTTCGTTTGAAAATTCGACTCTTTTGTTGAAAAGTGTTGTTTTTCGTTTGAAAATTCGACTCTTTTATTGAAAAGTGTTGTTTTTGGTTTGAAAACTCGACTCTTTTGTTGAAAAGTGTTGTTTTTTGTTTAAAAATTCGACTCTTTTGTTGTAAAGTGTTGTTTTTTGTTTGAAAATTCGACTCTTTTGTTGAAAATTCTTGTTCTTGGTTTGAAAATGGATCTCTTTTAGTAAAAAAATGTGCGTATAGGGTTCAGCTATTTTTGTTTAATTCTTGTTTTCTGGCTGAAAATTTAGCCACTGAGTTGAAAGTTGAATTACTTTGTTAAAAATGTATTTGTTTGGTTAAAGATTCATAAGTTAAGTTTTATTATGTTGATATAATATTAAAATAATTATTTAATAAAAAATAAATAAACAAAAATTCATCTCTTTGGTTGAAAGTTCAACTATTTTGTTTCAAATTCGTTTCTTTTGTAGAAAATTCAAATATTTGCTTGAACATCAACTTTTTTGTTGAAAATTTATATTCTCGGTATGACAATTCAACCATTTGGTTCAAAATTAAAAAAAAATTAATCTTTTTCGTGAAAAATTAATCTTTTTGGTTAAAAATTGAACTATTTGGTTAAAAATTAATATTGTTGGTCAAACATTTAACTATTTGGTTCAAAAGTTAAACTACTTTGTTAAAAATTAATTTTTGTGACTGAAAATCAAACTGTTTAATTTTTTTTCGGAAAATTGATCTTTTTTTCCTCAATGTCATTTTTTTAAGTTTAAAATTTCACTATTAAGTTGTAAATGAACTTTTTTGTTGAAAATTCATATTTTCAGTTTATGATTCAACTCTTTTGTTGAAAAGTGTTATTTTTGGTTTGAAAATTCATTTCTTTTATTAAGAAATTTCTGTATAGGTTTTTTTTTTAAATTTGTTGTTTTTTCAAAAAAATAATTTTAAAACCTATAGAAATGTAGGAGGAATTTTTTCAGGTATCTAGAATGTTTCTACTGGTAAAAATACGCTAGAAAAAAAGTTGATTAGTCTAAGATAGTTTAGTGTGAATAAAGTGATTTTTTTTAATTGAGTCCTTAATTTTTTTAAATTATTCTTTTTCAAACGACTTTAAATATTATTTTAAACTTATAATTACGAAAAAAAGCATTTAAAAAAAAATTTATTTTGTTAACGCGCAAAACGAAGGCGTTTATCGATCGAATGCAAATTAATTATCATTTTTTAGCGTCTTCCTATGCTTCTTTTCTACATAGTTTCATTTCCATTTTCCATTTTCTACCGGAAAAATTGAATTTTCAAAAACATATATGAATTTTCAACCAAGTAGTTAAATTCCCAACTGAAAAAGATTAATTGTCAACAAAAAATGGAATAGCTATATCATCAATTAAAAAAAATTAATTTTTTACCAAAAAAATTAATTTTCAACAAAATAGTTAAATTTTTAACCAAAGAGATTAATTTTTAACCAGAATGATAAATCTGGAACTGAAATAGTTAAATTTTCAGCTAAAAATAAATTTTCAACAAAAATAGTTTAATTTCAAACTAAAAAAATATAAATTTTCAATTAAAAGTGAAAGTGTTAAACTTTCAATTCAAAAATTTATTTTGATATAAACAAAGAATGATTTTTCTACCAAAAAGACGAATTTTCAACCAAATACATGAATTTTCCACGAAATAGTTTAATTTTCAGCAACAGTTCAGTTTTGAACGAAAAAGATAAATTTTTATGATGAATCTTAATTTTCAGTTAAAACAAGTAATTTTTAACTAAAAATAAAACAGAGTTTCCAACAAATAGTTAAATTTTTAACCAAACAATTTTCAACTAAAATCAAGAATCTTCAACAAGAAAAATTAATTTTTAACAGAGTAGTTTAACTTTCAAACAAGTGCTTGAATTTTTAATTAGAGAAGATAAATTTGCAACTAAAAATGGAATAGTTAAATTTTATCGAAACAAATTTATTTGAAACCAAAAATGAAACTAATTTTCAACAAAATAGTTCAATTTTCTACCAAGAAGGATTACTTTTCAATTAAATTGTTGAATTTTTAACAAAATAGATGAAATTTTGATCAGACGGTTAAATTTTCAACCAAAAATATGAATTTTTGATCGAGTAGTTGAATTTTCAATTAAAAAGATGAATTTTCGGCCAAATAGTTGAATTTTCAAGAAGAAAAGATATATTTTCAACCAAAAATGAAATAATTACATTTTCAATTTAAAAAATTAATTTTTGTAACAAAAAACGAATTTTTAACAAAATAGGTAAATTTTTAACCAAAAAGATGAATTTCCAACTAAAATATTGAATTTTTAACTGGAATAGTTTAACTTTTAGTTAAAAAATAAATTTTTGAACAGAAATTGTTAAATTTGTAACCAACGAGATGGATTTTTAACTAAAATTGTGCATTTTTAACGAAATATAAATTTTTAACAAATTAGTTCAAGTTTCAACCAATTAGTTGAATTTTCAACCGAGATAATGAATTTTCTACCAAAAGAGACAAATTTTGAGCAATAAGTATGAAATTTCAACCAAAGAGTTCAATTTTCAACTTATAAAAAATAAATTTTGAACCAAAAATTGAACAGTTAAATTTTCATTAAAAAAATTAATTTTGAACCAAAAAAAAATACGAATTTTCAATCAAAAAAATGAATTTTCAAGCAAGAAGATTAATTTTTTATCAAAGACGAATTTATAACAAAATGCATGAATTTTTAACGAAATAGTTGAATTTTCATCAAAATCTTAATTTTCTGCCATAAAAGCGAAACTAACTTTGATTATATCAGCACCACAAAATTAATGGATTTTAAAAAATGTCATCAAATTGTTGGTAAAGTTGAAAAAAAGGTTGTTTTGTATACACAATCAAATTTTGGGGTGTATGACAATTTTTTTTTTATCCTGGAAAACGTGAACAAGTCCTGGATTTTTTTTTAAAAGAAAGATGAGACACCGCTGTTTTAATATATAAGTAGTTATTCCAAATTTTAGTTTTAGACGGTGATAAAAAATCTAATTTTTATATAGAAAAAAAAAAACAGAATTGACTTTCCAGCTATTGAGTTGCTAAATTGATACAAAAAAAGTTTGATCAAAAAACTTTATCAGTATTATAATTTTTACAATTTTTTGAGTCAAAAATCTAATTTCCGATAATTTGTTGGTTAGGCCTTCATATTCTAATATTTATTGTTATTTTTAAATAATTTTAAACTAAAAATGTCCTGCTGACATTCTGCAAAACGAAAGAAAATATATCAACGTAAAAGAATTAAACAGCTTACGCTGAATACTATTGGGTTTTCATGTATTTTTTTCAATATTTACAAATTGGAAAAAAAAATTTTTATCAAATTTTTAAATATATATGGAATAAATACGTTTAATTTCCGTAAAATTTACACACATCTTTGCATAGAAATATGAAAAGGTTGATAGTAAAACCAATGAAAATCGTATGTCTATATGTCGAGGTTTACAGCATTAAACCTCTTTATTCAAATGGGAGATTTATTTTCACGAATAAAATTTTCTCTGCTATTTTTTTATGAATGTTCATTTATATTTTTCTTTTGCGTTGAAACGGAACGAAATTTAAGAGTTGTATTTATAGCTTTTGAAACGGTAAATTTTATTACAGTTTTTTCAATAAAATGTTTTGCTTATAAACTGAAAGAAAATATTTTTTGTTTTCGTAGTAGTTTTAACTAAATAAAGTTTATAAGTTGTAGTTTAAATTGTGTTGTCTAGCGTCCTGGAACTTCTTTTGAGCCTGGAAAATTTCTTGGATTTTGCTACAATCGAAAATATTTCAATTTTTCTCATTTTTCCCCGATTTTTTTATGCTTTAACAAAAATTGAATGACCTTATTTTGAAATCTAATATTAAAATTTATAATTAGTATTAGAATATTAAATATATTCTTGAATAAATTTACAATTTATTACTTAAATCAGACATAATACTTATATTTTATAATTTTAATTTTTAGTTTATATAAAAATTTTCAGTTACAATGAAAAGATTCCTTGCTGTTAGGCATTTTGAAAAAAATCTTGCGAAAGTCAGGAAATTTCTATAAAAAGCACTTGAAATACTGATAAAAAATAAAAATAATGAAAAATTCAGAATGTTATTATTTGTTTGCCAATTCAACAATTTTGTTCAAAAGACATCCTTTTTGGATGAAATATCGAATATTACATTATTCATTGAGAATTAATCTTTTTGATGAAAAATTTAATTATTTGTTTGAAGGTTGAAACAATTTGTTAAAAAATAATTATTTTTGTTGGAAATTCATATTTTTAGTTGAAAATTCGTTTTTTGTTTGTTGAAAAATAATTTTTGTAATTGAAAATTTAACTATTCAATTTGAAGATTTATCCTTTTTGTTGAAAATTCATCTCTTTCATTGAAAGTTCAAATAATTTGTTGAAAACAATTTTTTTTTTGTTAAAAAATTAACTTTTTTAACTGCAAATGTAACTATTTCTTTTTTGGTCGAAATTTGTTTTAAATTGAAAATTCAACTACTTGTATAAAAGTTGAACAACTTTGTTTTTATTTTTATTTTGGTTCATCTCTTTTGTTAAATATTTAACTAGTTTGTTAAAAATTCATACTTTTAGTTAAAAATTCGTTTTTTTTTGTTGAAACCCAATTTTTGTAAATGAAAATTTATCTATTCAAATTGCAGATTCATTATTTTTGTTGAAAACTAATCTTGGTTGAAAGTATAAGTACTCTGTTAAAAATTATTCTTTTTTTGTTAAAAAATCAACTTTCTTAACTGAAAATTCAACTATTTCATTTCTGTTCGAAAATCAATTTTTTTAGTCAAAAATTCAGCTTTATTATTAGAAAACTTATCATTTTTGTTGAAATTTTCACTTTTGGTTAAAACTGCAACTCTTTCGTTGAAAATCAACTTTTTTTGTTGAAAATTTATCCCTTTGCTTGAAGTTTTTTGTTGTTGTGAAAATTGATCATTTTTAGTTAAAAATTCAACTTGTTATTTTAAAATTCATGTATTTTTTTTTTAAATTCGTCTTTTTGGTAGAAAATTAATCTTCTTGGTTGAAAATTTGTCCTTTTTGTTTAAGAATTCATTTTCGCAGGTTAAAAATTGAACTACTTTGTTGAAAATTCAAGTATTTTATTAAAATTTTAATTATTTTGTTGAAAATTCAAGCGTTTGGTTGAAAATTTAACTATTTTGTTGAGATTCCTTTTTTTTATTGATATAAGAACTATTATATTTTTCGTTAAGTATTCATCATTTTAGTTGAAATTTAATCTCTTTGCTTGAAAGTTTAACTAATTTGTTAAAAAATAATTTTTTTTTGTTAAAAAATTAAGTTTTCAACTGAATTGTTCTCTTTGAAATTGAAAATTGAACTTCTTGTGTAAAAGTTGTACCACTTTGTTAAATTTTTTTCTTAAACTTAACTTTTGTTAAATATTGAACTTTTTGTGTTAAAAATTAAACTTTTTTTGTTTGAAGTTTAATATTTTTTTGTTTCAATAGTCGATTATTTCGTCTTTAATTAATCTAAGTAGGTAGAAATTCATCTTTTTGGTTAAAAATTTAACTTTTCTGTTGATAATTTGTATTTTTTTTTTAGAATCAATTTTTTATCCGAAAATGTAATTTTTCCATTTTTGGCTAACAATTGATCTTTTTTAGTTGAAAATTCGGCTTTTTTTAAATAGAAAACTAATAATTTACGTTGAAATTTCCTCTCTTGATTAAAACTGCAACTGTTTGGTTGAAAATTAACACTTTTGTTGAAAATTCATCCCTTCGGTTGAAAATTTATTTTTCTTAGTGAAAATTGATCTCGTTGTTTAAATGTTTAACTACTTTGTTGAAAATTTATCGTTTTTGGTTAAAAATTGATTTTTTTAAATTGAAAATTCAACAACTTGTGTAAAAGTAGAACCATTTTGTTAAACATTGATTATATTAGTTGAAGGTTTCTATCTTTGTTTAAAGAATTAACCTTTTTGTTGAAAATTTCTATTTTTTTTTGTTTAAAATTAATTTTTCATCCAAAAATATAACTTTTGCATTTTTTGTTGAAAGTTGATCATTTTCAGTTAAAAAGTCGGCTTTAATAATAAAAAAACTAATCTTTTTTGCTAAAATTTCCTCTTTTGGTTAGAATTCGTAAATTTTTGGTTAAAAATTAACTTTTTTATTGCAAATTCATCTCTTTAATTGCAAATTTATTTTTCTTAGCGAAAATTGACTTCGTTGTTTAAAGTTTTAACTACTTTGTTGAAAATTGATCGTTTTTGGTAAAAAATTGATTTTTTCAAATTGAAAATTCAACAACTTGTGTAAAAGTAGAACCATTTTGTTAAACATTTATTATATTAGTTGAAGGTTTCTATCTTTGTTTAAAAAATTAACTTTTTTGTTGAAAATTTCTATTTTTTTTTGTTTAAAATTAATTTTTCATCCAAAAATATAATTTTTCCATTTTTTGTTGAAATTTGATCATTTGCAGTTAAAAAGTCGGTTTTAATAATAAGAAAACTAATCTTTTTTGCTAAAATTTCCTCTTTTGATTTGAATTGGTAAATGTTTGGTTGAAAATTAACTTTTTTGTTTTGAAAATTCATCTCTTTGGTTGCAAATTCAACTATTTTGTTTTCAAATTTGATTTTTTTTTATTATTAAAATGTTTTATTTTTTAGTTTAAAATGTAACTTGTTATTTAAAAATTCATGTATTTTGTTGAGAATCATTTGCATAGGTTTTAAATTCAATTTATCTGTTAAAAATTCATCTCTTTGGTTCAAAACTTAACTATTTAGTTGAGATTCCTCTTTTTTATTATCAACTATCATATTTTTCGTTTTGAATTCATATTTTTGTTAAATATTCAACTTTTTGTGTTAAAAATTCAACTTTTTTTGTTTGAAGTTTAATATTTTTTGTTTCAATATTCGATTATTTCGTTTTCAATTAATCTAAGTAGGTAGACAATTTCAGTATCATTCTTTTTGATCTTTCTTTGTTAAAATTAAACTGTCTTCTAAAAAATGCAATTATTTGGTTGAAAATGCAACTGTTTTTGATTGAAAATCTATTTTGATTGAAAAATCGATCATTTGGTTGAAAATTCATCTTTGTAGTCTGAAAATTCAACAGTTTGGTTAAAAATTCAACTATTTTGTTGAAAATTTAATTATTTTGTAGAAAATCAAACTATTTTGTAGAAAATTAAACTATTTTGATATTTTTTTTATTTCCACTAGATCTACAATTTCTGCTGAGTTTCGTGAAAAGTGTTTTTTCACTACACAAAAAAGATACCTGGAAAATTTATATTTTTATTCTGGAAAACTTGGAAAAGTCCTGAAAGTTTTTTTGAGGAAACGGTAGACACCCTCTTTGAATATTTAAATTATACAGTTTTTTTCTGAAATGATTTTAAAAATTGTAGACTGTTTTTTTTTGGAAAAAGCTACAGGAAATATTTTGTATTGAAAAAAAGACAGTTATCTTATAAATATTCAAACGGTACTTTGGCTGCAGTAACGTGATAATGCAGGGTAAATAAGCATTTAAATTTTGATCCTCTTTTGAAATCCTACTTAATGTTTTAGTATTTTGCAAAACCGGAGAGATAAACCGAACCATCTCACGACGATAATATTTTACGACCCTCTTGGTCAGCATCAAAGTCAGAAAGAGCTGGTACACCACTAGCTTTAAAATTCTGCATGAAAAGCCATTACTGAATGTACACTTTTTCAGTTTACAGATTCTTTGAATAATGAAAATGAAAAATATTAGGATACATGTGAAAAATGTTAGTTTGAATATAAAATAATATCAACAAAAAATGTAATAGTTGATATTTCAACCAAGGAATGATTTTCATTTTTAATCAAAAACAGTTGAATTGCACAAAAAAAACGAATTTTCTATAAAATATTTGAATCTTCAACCAAAATATTTGTATGCCAAAAAGAGAAGCTTTTTACACAGCAGTTGAATCTTCAACAAAAAAAATAAATTTTCAACCAAAAAATTTAATTTTCTACTATAAAAGATTAATTAAATCCAAAAAGATAAGCTGCCTACAAAGCAGTTAAATCTTCGACCAAAAATATGAATTTTCAACAAAAAATATTAATTTTATACTAAAAAAGATGAATAAAATTCAAAAAATAAGCTTTCTACAGAGCAGCTGAATTTTCAGCGAAATAATTAAATTTCAAACCAAAAAGTTGAATTTTCATCAGAGCATTTCAATTTTAAACCAAAGAGATGAATTTTTATCTAAAATATGTATCTTACACAAAAAAATTAACTTTTAAGAAAGTAGTTAAACTTTCAACCGAAGAGCTGAATTTGCAACCTTAAAAGACGAATTTTTAATAAAAAAGTTGAATCCTCAACCAAAATATATTTCTAAGCCAAAAAGACAAGCTTTTTACAAAGCAGTTGAATCTTCAACGAAAAAAAAATGAATGTTGTTCGCGCTCGATTTCATCTGAAAAAGGTCAAGTTGTAACAAAAAATGGAATAGTTAAATTTTAAATCAAAAAATCAAAACGAATTTTCAAGAAAATAGTTAAATTTTCAACCAAATAAATAAATTGGTAATAAAATGATGAATTTTTAACTAAAAAATCAATTTCTAACAAAGAAGTTCAACTATCGACAAGAAAGTTTAATTTTTTACCAAATTAATTTTTCATTTGACAGTTGCATTTTCAACCAAAGAAGATCAAATTTTTAGAAACAGAGATGAATTTTTAAATCAAAAGTACAAGCGTTTAACAAAATTGTTGAATTTTCTATCGAAAAAATTTTTTGTCGAAAAGGAGAAAAAATTTCAATAAAAAACTACGAACCCCTCTCCACTTGTACGACAGTGGGGTGAAATAAGAAACGAGGTTCAAAATGACATTTAGGACGCAATTATGCACCGATTTTAGATTTTGTTGTTGTTGAAAAAATTCAAGACTCAATTTTTCAGAGATTGGTGAGAGCCAATTTTTGTATTTTTTTATTTTTTTATTTTTTTTTTTAACTTTAAAGTTGATGAAAGCGAAAAACAGACTTTAATTTTTCCTATGATTTAGTAAAGTCCTATAAAATAAAGAAAATTTCTTCAAAATTTTCCAGATTCTTTCTTATGGGATACAAAATGCCTAAAATCTAATCTAAGCTCAAAAAGTGTTCAAAAAATTTTAACAAATGGAGAGTTATTCGAAATTTGTATTTTGTATTGAAAACAATCTTTCCCCTCGAAAAGAAAAATTTCACTTTTTTTGCAAAAGTAACTAAGATAAAGTTCCTTTCAAAAAGTAATTTACCCACTACTACTAGTTATAAAGGAAGATTCATAGAATCCTAAATAACAATAAAAAATATTGTTAATAAAATTATTTTGAATGTCGTCGTGAATATATTAAAGATCAATAATTGTTAACAACCATCGACGTTAAATTGCTATAAAATTGAGGTTTGATGTATAATGTTTATAATTGTTTACAATTTAGTACTAATTTTTCAGAGGCAATTTTCAGAATTATTGTAAAACAATGAAATAAATTAATTTCATTAATTAAGAAAATTTATGAAATGAAAATAAAAGAAAATTTGAGAAGATACGTCTCGCTGTGAAGGACCAAGAAACGGAAAAGGAACAATGCATTATGAATCGATTTTGAAAATACTGAAGTGTACCGGAAATAAGAGCAATCCTTCTTGTCAGATAGTAAGAGGTTTCGAGTTCGAGTTCGGTTCGAAGAAAATCTTTCTTCAGTTTGGCTTAAAGTTGCTCCCATTTTTCAGACAAGTGCCTTTCGCATCACACTTTACTATTCCTTTCTATCAAAAAATTAGAGTTTGAACATGTCAAGTAAAAGAAAAATTTTCAATGTCAGAGAATTTCTGTAAGAAGCACTTTAAGTTACTGTCAAAAATAATTAATCAGGGCTACAACAGAGTTACTTTTGACAACTTTTTTCAATTTTTTTTCTTCTAGGGGAAATGAGGGGAGGGTGAGTAGGGGAAATTTTGTCGGGACAGTGAGGGGTCGTTATGGCTGGGGAAGTGAGGAAAATGAGAGTCAGGGAAGTGGGGGAAATGAGGATCAGGGAAGTAGGGGAAATGAGGGGAGGGAAGGTCGGGAAAATAAGGGAAGGGTAGGATAGGGAATGAGGAGACATGAGGGTAGA
>CAKNYM010052312.1:394911-414597 GCA_932195095.1 Andricus curvator | reverse complement strand
CGTTCTAAAATACCTTTCTCTTTCAACCTCCATCTTCCCTCCCCCTCCCCCTCTCCTGTTCTCCTTCTCCCACCAACACTCCCTAACCAGCTTACTTCCCCCCTCTTCCAAAAATTTCTCCTCATATTTACACGCTCGACTCCCCGCTAGAATCCCTACACTCGTTCTCCCCGTCTCTCTCCTGACAATATAATTAGACGTGTTCCTTGCCAACCCCAGTGTCCACTTTACATACCTCTCCTGTATCCTATTTACCTCTTCGCTTTCCTTCCACCCCCACACCTCTACTCCATACAATAGCACACTCATCACTAGTGAGTCAAACAATTTCATTCTCCTTCCAAACTCATCTGCGAATAACTTCTTTCCCAACCCCCACACCTGCCTCATCACCACATTTGCCCTCCTCACTCTCTCTTTTATGTGACCATCCACTCCGCCATTCCTCCGAAACAAGAAGCCCAGGTACACAAACTCTTTCACCGCCTGCACCGCCTTTCCCTTCCACTTCCACTCCCCTTCCTTATCCCTTCCACCTCCTTTTCTGAAAACCATAACCTTGGACTTTTCCGCATTCAGTTCTAACCTGTTCTTATCCAGGTATCTTCTCAACCTCTTCATCATTTCCTTTAAGGCCTCCTCGCTTTTTGCCAACAACACTATGTCATCTGCATACGCTAGCGACCAAATTCTAACCCCTCCTATCCTGACTCCTCCTACCACTCCGGCCTCCAGCTTACTTTCCATATCCGCAATTAAAATCGCAAAAAGCGTCGGGCTAAGCGGACACCCTTGTCTTAACCCCCTATCCATCCAGAATCCCTCCGAAATCCACTGTCCTCCTCTTACCTTATCTTTGGTTTCTTCATATATCTCCCTTACCCTCTCGATCAGGCCTCTCTCCACTCCCCTCTCCTGCATCGCCTCCCACAACCTCCCCCTATCCACCGACGGAAACGCGCCTTTTAGATCCACAAAAAACGCGTACACTCTCGATCCCTTCTTCGCTAATTCTCTATCCACCACGTGCTGCAGAACGTAGATATTGTCGATAGTACTCCTAACTGCCCTAAAGCCCGCCTGCGTCTCTGGCAATATTCCTTTCCCCTCGACATCCTTCCGCAGCCTCTCCGCTACTACCATCGCGTATACTTTATACGCCGTATTCATTAGCGTAATCCCCCTATAATTTTCCTGCCTATCCCTCTCTCCTTTCTTATACAGAGGCACTATTAATCCTTCTCTCCACCCTCGTGGGAATCCCTCCCCCCTCCATACTTTCTTCACTACCTCCTTCAGCCTCTCCCTAACCTCCTGTGTACTAAACAGCCATGCTTCGTTCTCTAGCCCATCCAGCCCTGCTGATTTTGACCTTTTTAACTTCCTTATCTGTTTCTCTATCTCCTCGTCATTCAACTCCTCCATCTCTGCCTCCCCCGTTCTTCTACTCCCATCATCTCTCTTCCTTGAATCTGAGCCCTGAAATGATTCTTTAAAAAACTCCCTCCACTCCTCACTCCCTATCTTGTCGCTTATCCCTACTCTACGCTTCCTAAACCTATTTATTATCTTCCAGACGTCCCCTTCTGTCTTAACATTTCCTAACTCCTCCTCCTCCTCCATCTCTTTCTCCTTTTCCTGTTCTTTCTTCTTACACATCAATCTAAACCCCTTCCTCATTTCTACGTACTCCTCCCTTTTCGCAGTACCCTCTTTCCACTTCTTATACTTCCTCTTCACCTTTCTTTTCATCTTTTTACATTCCCTATCCCACCACGGCTTCACCATTCCTTTCTTCTTCTTTTTGAATACCTTCTTTTGCACGCACCCTTTCACTTTCTCTTTTAAATCCTCCCATATCTCTTCCACCGTCTCCCCTTCGTAGCGTACCTTCCCTAACTGCTCCTTATATTTCTCTATCGCCTCCCTCGTCCAGCTAACCCTCTCCCCCGTCGACACTTCTTCCCCACCTTGCCTTCCGCCGTTCTCACCCCTTATCCACAACCCTAATGGCTGATGATCTGATTCTACCCTCCCTTCTACTGCGAATCTCTCCATCTCCTCCCACCCTTGCATATTCATAACTACATAATCTATTACCGATACCCCCACCTTACCTACGTATGTGTATTCTCCCTCTTCGTCCCCAGTTGCCATACCATTTGCCACCGCCCAGCCTCTATCCTCCATCCAGTCCCTTAAAATCTCCCCCTCCTTATTTATTAACCTATCCTTTGAGTTCCTTTCGAAGCTCTCCCCTTCCCTGTAAAGGCCCCCTTCCCTCCCCATCCTCGCGTTAAAGTCCCCACCCAGTACCACCATACCCTCTTCTCTTTCACCTAACAGGTCTTCCACCCTTTCTTTAATTCTTTCCATCCCATCCTTATTGTACACTGTCACAGACTTACACATTACCCCTCCTATCTTTACTTTCCTCATTTGCACTCCCTCCCCCTCTACCTCTCCGTGAGCTTCTTCCTCTAATCCATCTCTAATCCCCGTTATAATTCCCCCACTAGCCCTTCCTTTCTTCTTCACTCTGACCGCCTCCTGTAGTCTCCACCTATACCCCCTTGGCAGCTTTGGCTCTATTCTATCCCATTCCTTTCTTTCCACCCACGTCTCTACCAGTCCTACCACATCAAATTCCTGGATATACCTCCAGACCTCCTGATCCTTCTTCTTTACCCCTGCTACGTTCCAGTAAAGCACCTTCAAAACTCCTCTGCCCTGCATTACCCCCGCCCCCCTACTTCCTACGAAACAAATTCCCCTACACTTCCTTCAACACCTCTTTCTCCTCGTCCCACACCCACATTTTCTCGTCTATTTTTATTTTCCGATATCCTACCTTCGCCGATCTCTCTTCACTCCTCTCCCTCCTAGCCCTGTCGTACAGCATTCTCTGTACATCCCTTTCCTTTCTCGTCAAATCGTGATCGATGAAAACTTCCTTATCCTTTATCCTATTTTTATTTCTCATTACCCCCAATTTTTCTTCCCAGCTCTCCAACTCCACAACCGCCACTTCTTTCTCCTTTCTCCCCTCCAACTTAACTTTCCCTACCCTGCCTTTATTCCACCCTATGCTCTGTAGCAGCGCTTCCACGCCCTCCCTTTCTTCCCCGCTCTTCATCTTCAACCCTCTTATCACAATATTATTTCTCCTGTCTGCCTTCTCCTTTCTCTCCATTCTCAACTCTATTGCCCTTATCCTTTCCCTATCCGCCCTCTCCTCCTTTTCATTCCTACGCTCTCCCACTTTCTCTTCTATCATATTCCCTACCCTCTCCCAAATACCTTTAATCTCGCCCCCGCTACCCCCGACTCCTATTTCCATTTCCGTCCTGCCCTCCACCTTCTCAAGCCTTTTTTCCGTCCTTTCTTTCCACGCCATAATCTCCTCTTCCATCTGTTTTATTTTAACTTCTTTTTCTTTTCTTTCCCTCTCTAACCCATCTACTCTCTCTCTCAGCTCTTTCACCTCCTTTTCCCATTTCTCATCTCTGATTCGCAGGTCTTCCCTCATACCTTCCATCTGCTCCTTGGTCCCCCTTACGTCCTCTCTCAGCCCCCTGATCACGCCTAAAAACATCCCGAGAGCCTCCTTTTCCAACATCCCCTCCATTTTTTGGGGGGGTGACCTCGGTGTTATCCCGCATTTTTTTAAACGGGCTCTCGACCTCGCTTTTCTCCGGACTCTCTTGGCTGTCTCTCTTCCTTTTTAAGAGATCCTCCCCGTCACTTGCGCTTGACGCTCTCTCCCTTACTTTCTCGCTTCCTTCGTTGCCACCGTCCCGATTTCTCCCTCTCCCCGACGCACCGCTCGACACCGGGCGACGCGTTGTTGGCCGTCGTGGCTTGTGGAAAATTCCCTCCCCGTCGGTTTCACTACCAGCACTGCCAGTACTCTCGCTGCCCACCTCCCGCTCTACCGCCGGTAAATGGGATCTATCCATGCAGTACCTGCCGCAACCGACAGATGTCTCTGCAAAATGTTGGCGTCTTTCGCCGCCAAATTTTCCTTTTTTTCCCCCTTTTTTTTTTCCTCAGTCCCTGCAGACACCCCTTTCTCTCGCTTAGCATCCCCTAACTTTTCGAGAACCACCCTTGAACCCTCGAAAGCCCAGGACTCCTGACCACGAACTCCCCCGATTACTTGCCAACCTAACCTCACTTTCCCTATCCAGCTAGATACCACCTCCCACCCGCGCTGAAACTCACTTTTTATCTCCCCAATTCACCCCACACAACCCTACTCACCTCCTCGGCTTCCACCCTCACACTCCACTCACACCTTCCACACAAATTCCGTAAAATTCTCTCTCCACCTGTCACTAAACACGTTCTCACTTCCGCCACCAACATGCAAGTCCCTATTACAGAAAATGAGGAGAGGGGAAGAAGGAAAAATGAGGGAACATAAGGGGTGGGAAAGTATCGGAAATGACAGGAAATGAGGGGATGGGAAGTAGGGGAAGTGAGAAGAAATAGGGGAAAATAGTAGAGGGGAAGTAAGTAAATTAAGGAGAAATAAGGGGAAGGAAAGTAACGGAAATGTGGTAAATGAGCGGAGAGGCAGTAGGTGAAGTGGAAGCAAATTATAGGAGGGGAAGCACCGGAAATTATAGAAAATAAGGGGAGGGTGAGTAGAGAAAATTTAGGGCGGGGCAGTGAGGGGTAGTGAGGGTGGGGGAAGTGGGAAAAATAAAGGTTAGTGAAGTTGGGGAAATAAGGAAAGGGAAAGTCGGGAAAATTAGGGAAGGGGAGATGGGGAATAAGAAGAAATGAAGGTAGAAGCATTAGAGGAAATGACAGAAAATAATGAGAGGGGAAGAAGGAGAAATGAGGAAATGTCAGGGGAGGGCTAGTATCAGAAATGTTGGGAGATATGGGGAGGGGAAGTACGGAAAGTGAGAAGAAATGAGGGGAGGAGAAAAAGGGGGAAAAAGTAGAGGGGAAGTGGGTGAATTGAGGGGAAATGGGGAGAAGGAAAGTGGCGGAAATAGGATAAATGAGTGGAGGGGCAGTAGGTGAAGTGAAGAGAAATTATAGGAGGAAAAGTAGGGGAAATTATGGGAAATGAGGGGAGCGGAAGTAGGGGAAGTGAGAGGTAATGAGGGGAGGGGAATCTCATTTTTTACCTCCTAGAAAATTTTGTCTCATGCTTCCTGTCACTTAAATTCAATGCACAGAAGTATAAGAAAAAAATTTTCAACTTGTAAAGGTAATAGTTATAAACAAATTGTAATGTAATATATAATATAATAATAAATAAAAAAATAATGATGAATGGCAAATTTTCCGAAGAAATATCACTGGTTATATAATTAAAATGAGAATGGAATATAAAACAATTATTTTTTACTGAAAACGCCTAAAATGTGCATTTGTTTATATAATTTGTTTAGTAAGTAAACAAAAATTAATGACCAGCAAATTTATTTCAAGATACTTCATTGGTAATATAATTGCAAGAAGACTTGCAAAAAAACGATTTTTTTCTTCCTATAAATGTCTGTGATCTACATTTGTTTATATAATTTGTTTATGAAATAAATAAATAACATCCAATCATTAATATCCACGTATCATGCTTACGATGAAAGCAAGGAACTTCAGAGCAGAAATATACTTCAAAAACGAAAGATCCCTAAAGTCGATTATTTGCTAATAAAATTTATTTATAACAGTAAACTTAACAAGTTAACAATTTTTTTTCTTTATTATACCTCCGTGCATTGAATACAAGTTACGTGAAGTATTGGAAACAATTTTTCTAGCAGATAAGAAATGAAATTTAAAAAATCGATATTCTTTTCGCTATTTGCATTAACATAAAAATTAAATAAACAAAAATCAGAGATTAGCTCCTCCCAATCTTTAAAGAATGTAGTCTGGAATCTCACAAAAAATCTAAAATCGGTGGATAATTGCTTTCAAAATGTCATTTTGAACCTCGTTTTTTTTCACCCTCTGTGAGCGAATATGACCAACACAGAAGTTGTATCATTTTTCAAGCTCGATCGAATCGTGACCTGGACCTTAACCATGACCTTCACGGTAATTTCAAGGTCAAATTGATTTTTTTAATGGGAACTCCTATTTTTGATCAAAACTATGGGTTCTCATTAAAAAACTCAATTTGACCTTGAAATCACCTTGAATGTTAAGGCCAAGGTCACCATTCGAGCAGGTGTCAAAAATGCTACAACTCTTGTGTCGGACGTTTTCTTCAAAAATGCATGCCAGTCGAGTCATCCTGCTGTACGTAGTTTGAACTTGCCATGACCTTCCAAGGTCAAATTTTCGACTAGTCAAGGTCATATCTGGACGTAAAATTTTCCGCTCTCTCAGTTGCTCGGGTCAAAAATAGGGATTCCCACTTAAAAAAATCAATTTGACCCTCAAATGATAGTGAAGGTCATGGTCGAGGTCAAGGTGACCATTCGATCAGAGAAATTTCAGGGAATTTTGAAAATTGAGTTTTGCGGCCACCCTGTAGAATCGTATACGCTTTTTCTAGAACTAAATTTTAGGACAGGTCTTAGAACTTTATCTAAACCAAAAGAAATGGAAAAAAGTAATGAGTATCATAAAATTGAAGATAATAAGAGAAAAGATGGAAGGAAATCGAATTTCTTCAAACTTAAATACATCGGCGAAAGTTCTCCTACCTACTATCGAAGATAGTCGTCTTATACTTCGAGCAAGTCGAGTTTATCCCCAGCTAAATGGTCTACCTCCTTCTGCAATACCGGACATTGGAGATATGGTAAAGGTGCATGTGCGGCAGTGGCAATAACAATAACTGTACAGTGGAATTTATGTTGGTAAAAGAAAGAGTGCAAGTTGGCGAATCAGATTCATCGGAAGGCACTTTCGAAAAAAGATCAGAACAGTTTACGTGATATTCTTTTTTCATGAAAAAATGACACTATCCGCGGCAAACAACGACCCATTTGGAATAGGAAAAGCCATGGGGGATCTTCATTCGATGCTCAGACCAGCAGGAGCAAGTTTGAAAGGTTTTAAGGGATATTAATTTCAAAATAATTCACGTGATACCAAAGGTTTTAAAAGAATTTCATCTGATACAGAAGTATCCCTTTTCTAAATACTTTGATACTCCTTACTTTTTTATCATCTTATAAGAGTCATTATATTTTGATTCCTCAATGATCACCCATCTTTTTGTTAATTGATTTTCCCTGTCTCTTTCCTCCAATTCTTCAAAGTTTACTCCAGTCTCCTCTCTTATATGTCCAGCATTAAAAAAATATTTTCTTCTTCCCATTTCGTTAATTTTATCGCTCTCCCTTTCCTCTATTGTAACTTCTTCAAGCAGTTTCTCGTTAACTCCCATCCTTTTCGCTCCCTTATCTTCTTCTCAAACTTCCATGAGAATCAAATAACCACATTCTCCTTCTCCAATATTTTTGAGATCTTTTTCTTATATCCCAAATCTGTTTCATTATCCCTACCGCTTTTTTATCCTTTCTCTTATATCAGCTCTATGATCTCCATTTGTTTTCAAGGTGTATCCCAAATACTTGAACTCCTTTACTTCTTCTAACTTTACTCCCTTCCATCTCCCACTTCATTCTTGTTTCTTTCCCCTCTTCCCCCTCTCCAATAAAACAATTACATACACTTTGTGAAATTTTGGTAATAATCTTAACCTCTTTCCCTTTGCCTTTTCGCAATACAAGTACCACTATCCCTTTTTTCCTTAACTCTAGCCACTCCTCTCGCTTTCCATACTCTATTGAATATTATACATGCCCAATTCTCTATTTCTTTCGCTTCATATTTCCCTATCACCTTTTACTTCTTTCCTAACATTTCTCTCTACCCCTCCTAGCAAATCCATAAGATATTCTTTCCATTCTACCATCTTAATATCCTAGTTTACTCTTTTCCTTCGTTTTCTCTCTCTGTTGACTACCTTACACACCTCTTCTTCTGACCTAGCCTTCTCCGCCTCTTCTTCAAACCTTTTATTTTCATCCTCTTTTTTGTATCATACATCTCAGTATACTCCCTTTTTCTCCTGTATTATCCTCCACTACTTTTTCCTTTTATCCATTTTCTTCATTCCTCTCTAACTTCCTTTTCCTTCTCTTCAAAGTCCTCATCCCATCCACTTCTACAGCTCCTTCACTAATTTCTTTTTTGCTTGTACCCACAAATACTCTTTTTATTTCTCATATTGTTCTTTCCATCTCTTCATTTACATTTCCCTCTCCCATTTTGATCTTATTGGCCTTTTCCTTAAACGGTTTTTTTTTCCTTCTATTGACCAATCCCCTCTTTCTGCACTTTTTACCTTTACTTCCTTTTTATCCTTATTGTTATTACTCCTTTCTTCTTCTAATGTCACTATTATGGTTCCGTTTTCTCCTCCTGAGCGTTTATATTCCTCTTCCTCACTCCTATATATTTTCTGTTTAAGATAAACCATATCATCTCCTCCAAGCTCTTTACCAATAACCTTTTAAATTCCCTTGCAATTTTTTGAAATGGCGGTGAATAAATCAAGAAATTGGTCACGTGTCCTCCATATGGGTCTTCATGCGTTTTTGGGTCGCTGATCACGAATTTGGAGTCAAATTTTTGAAATTTAACAAATTTTAAGTGGCGAATCCAATATCACGGACAAAAAATTAAAAAAAAGTCCGGTGGCTTCAAAATGGGTTTTCTGTTTTTTTTTTTTTTTTTTTTTTGTAAAAATTCCAATTGGCAGCAAAAAAATTGAAAAATGGGTCCCGTGGCTTCAAAATGGTATGTCAAGGTTTTTTTTGGGTCACTAATTACGAATATAGAATCAAATTTTTGAAATCGAAAAAATTCAAAATGGCGAATCTAACATGACAAACAAAAAATTTAAGAATAAGTACCGTTACTTGAAAATGGGGTTTCTGGGATTTTGGGTAGCTGATTGCGAATATAAAGCCAAAAGTCCAAAATTAAAAACAACAGATCCAATATGGCGGCGAAAACAAAAAAATGATCCCTTCGCTTCAAGATAAGTCTTCATGGGGTTTTATGGGTGACTAATTACAAATTTGAAGTCGAATTTTTGAAATTTCACAAATTCAAAATGGCGGATCCAATGTGGCTGACAAAGAATTTAAAAATAAGTCCCGTGGCTGCAAAATGTTATTTCGAAGGTTTTTATGAGTTTTTTGGTTCACAGATCATGAATTTCGAGTCAAATTTGTTACATCTTCAAAATTCAAAATGGCAGATCCAATATGGCGGCAAAAAAATCAAAACATTGATCCCGTCGCTTCAAAATGAGTCTTCATGGTTTTTTTTTGGGTGGCTTATTACGAATTTGAAGTCCAATTCTTGATCTTTTCAAAATTCAAAATGGCGGATCCTATATGGCGGACAGAAAATGTAAAAATGACGAATGTAAATTAAAAATTCCAAAATGCGAAATGGCAGATTCGATATGGCGGCAAAAGAATTAGAAAATTGATTCCGCGGCTTCAAAATAAGTCTTTATGGTTGTTTTTTTGGTGGCAAAATATGAATTTGAAGTCGAATTTTTGAAATTTAAAAAATTCAAAATTAGGATCTAATGTGGCGGACAAAAAATTTAAAAATAAGTCCGGTGGCTTCAAAATGTGGTTTCGGGTTTTTTTTGTGGGTCGTTGATTATGAATCAAAAATAAAAATGTCAAAATTCGAAATGGCGGACACAATATGGCGGCCAAAAAATCAAAAAATTGGTTCTGTGACTTCAAAATGGGCCCTTATATAGAAGTTTTTTGGTTCACTGATTATGACTTTGAAGTCAAATTTTTCAAATTTTCAAAATTAAAAATAGCTGATCCAATATGGCGGAAAAAATTGAAAATAAGACTTGTGGTTTCAAAATAACGTTTTTTTGGGTCGTTGACTACAAATAAAAGGTCAAAATTCCAAAATTGAAAATGGCAGATCCAATATAGCGGCGAAACATTTAAAAATTGATCCCGTGGCTTTGAAATAAGTCTTCATGGGTTTTTTGGGTAGCTTATTAGGAATTTAAGATCGAATTTTTGAAATTTGTTGAAATTTTTTTGTTTGAAAAATTCAAAATGGCGGATACAATATCGCAGCCAAATACTTGAAAAATTGGTTCTGTGACTTGGAAATGGGCTCTTAGAAGTTTTTTGGTTCGCTGATTATGACTTTGGAGTCAAAATTTTCAAATTTTCAAAATTAAAAATAGCGGATCCAATATGGCGGAAAAATTGAAAATAAGACTTGTGGTTTCAAAATAAGTTTTTGTTTGGGTCGTTGATTACGAATAAAAGGTCAAAATTCCAAAATTGAAAATGGCAGATCCAATATGGCAATAAAAAATTAAAAAATTGATCCCGTGGCTTCAAAATAAGTCTTCATGGGGTTTTAAGGTAGCTTATTAGGAATTTAAAGTCGGATTTTGGAAATGTTCAGAATTCAAAATGGCGGTTCTAATCTGGCGAACAAAAAATTAAGAAATAAGTCCTGTTGCTTCAAAATGTTGTTTTTTAGGTTTTTGAGGGTCGTTGATTGCTAGTCTGAAGTAAAAATTCAGAAATTCAAAATGGCGGATACAATATGGCGACCAAATGATTTAAAAAATTGTTCTGTGACTTGGAAATGGGCTCTTAGAAGTTTTTTGGTTTGCTGATTACGAAGTTGGAGTATTTCTTCTAATTTTCAAAATTCAAAATGGCGGATCCAATATGGTGGACAAAAAATTGAAAATAAGTCCCGGGGCTTCGAATTGGGTTTACAGGGATTTTTTGGGTCGCAGATTACGAATCTAAAATTAAAATTCCAAAATTAAAAATGGCAGATCCAATATGGCGGCCAAAAAATTTAAAAATTGGTCCCGTGGCTTCAAAATGGGTCCTCAGGTTTTTTTTTGGGTCGCTGATTACGAATCTAATGTAAAAATTCGAAAATTCAAAATGGCGGATCCTACCTGCTCTGCTACATTTAATCTGCTTTTTGTCCGGCTGAAAATTTCCGATACTCTCTTTATTAAGATAATCTATTTCTTCTCCAATTTAACCTTAACAAATAAATAGTGAAAGAATCGGATTTTTGATATATTTCTAGATATTTCCATATTTATTAACAACGAAAAACCATTCAAAGCACATACAATGTGTGGGGTTAAAAGCTTTTTACTGGTAATCCCAGCAGCTCTTGACGACTGTTTCTCATTTCAAATCCCTGGACAGTTAAAATGCGTATTTATGGCCGACATTGAAAGGTTGCACAAGAGCATATTTATGCGATCAGAATATTCTAGTGTTATCCTCGTAAATCGGTAGTAATTTCAAATATTTCTTCATCATTAAATATTGAGATATAACATAAAAATTTGGAAGATCAAATCAGACCAATCTCCGACCGACAATCTGTATGTCGTAGGCAATTAAAAATAAATGTATTTTTTTTTCTCGAAAAAAATTATATTTAGAGGTGGCGCAAACCCCATGAAGTTTAACGTGTATTTTCCATAAGAAAAAAAAAGACATTTTTGTGAATTTTATTCAGAATCGTCAATATTATCTGAATCGAGTTGAAACTCAACATTTCTCTTCACAATTAGCCATAAAATATGAATTATATATTACTCTTTAAATATCCCCCCATAAGTATATTTTATGGGGTCCCAAAAAAAACCCATAAGTGAAAAAATGGGTTTTGCGAGTTTTCAACCCTAATTATGATTTTTTGCGGGGTTTTCATGCAAATTGTTTCTAATACATGAAATACTGCTACATATTGATAGTTATGTTCATGTAAATTGTTTAAACAATTTATTATTGTTTTTAGAAATTTTATCTTAGGATAGAGTTAGAAAGTCGCGGTTTTTTCAAACATTTTCCACTTTTTGTACAATTTTCAATTAGAGTGATGTAATACTTAATTGATGTTAGCAAAAGTAATTAGTCAAACAATTTATAATTATTGTGGATAATATGCTCTCAGAATTATGCTAGAAAATTGAAGTTTTTTGAAAAATAAAAAAAATAAAAAATATTTCAAAAATGATTCTTGTTGAGATTTACTTATTATTTCTTCATAACTGAAAAGTCAAAGCAAAACTAAAGATTTCCGCAAAAAAAAATGTCTAGCATTAATCCACTAAGTGAAAAGTGGACAAAAAGTTATAAACAATAACAAATTGTTTAACAATTTTGTTTCTTAAATTGCATTATTTATTACTTAGAAAGTAAAAAGTGAGTAAAAAGTTCAACATTTCAGAAGAAACCACAGCTATCTAGTATTGATAAAGAAGAATGTTGTTATAAACAATAATAATTTGTTTAAATAATTATTCTTGCTGAATTGAATTAATTATTAATTCGCTCATAGTTGAAACTAGACAAATAGTTACAAATTTCAGGAAAAACTTTCTAGCATTATTCAATAATAACAATAATAAATAAATGAACAAAATAGTTAAATTTTCAATTGAAAAAATAAATTTTTTAACAAAAAATCCAATTTTCAACCAAGATGATTACTTTTCTGCCAAAAAGACGAATTTTCAACAAACTACACACATTTTTAACTAGATAGTTTGAAAAATTGATGTAATGCTAGTTCTAATAAATTTTAACTAAATAGTGGAATTTGTTAACTAAAAAAGATGAATTATCAACTAAAAATAGTGTGGGTAAATTTTCATTTAAGAGAATTAATTTTCAATAAAAAAACGAATTTTTCACAAACCGGTTTAATTTTGTATCAAATAGTTGAGTTTTCTACCAGTGTTGAATTTTCAAGCGAAAAGGACGAATTTTCTACAATACAGTTTAATTGCAGCCAGAGAATATAAATTTTCAACAAAAAAGTTAATTCTGAACCAATCAGCTCATTACTTAACAAAATAGTTAAATTTTTAGTTAAAGAACTTAATATTCAACGAAAAAAAATAATTTTTAACTAAAATTATGAATCTTCAACCAAAAAAAATTAAATTTTAAGAAAGTTGTTGAACTTTCAACCAAGTAGTGGAATTTTCAACTTAAAAAGATGAATTTTCTATACAGAATGTTATAGTTGATATTTTAATAAAAAAATATTTTAATTTAAAATAAATTTTTTTTTGATTCAATCAACAAAAACGAACTTTCAACAAAATACATGAATCCTCAACGAAAAAGATTAATTGTGAACCAAAAAGTTACAATATTAACAGAAAAATTGAATTTCTACCAAAAGAGTTGAATTTCCATCAAAAAACCTAAATTTTCATCCAAAAAGTTAAATTTTCAACCAAATTGTTGAATTTTCAAGCCAAAAATACAAACTTTTCACACAACAGATAAATATTTAATGAAGAAGTTACTTTTACCCGAAACGGATTGATTTTTATCCAGAAAGTTCAGTGTTTAATCAAAAAAGGTGAAATTTATACAGAAGGACATGCATTTTCCTCCAAAAAAAATTTGTAGTCAAGAAAGAAAGAAAATTTTAATCAAACTGTTAAATTTTCAAGCAAAAAGACGAATTTTCAACAAAATAGTTGAATTTTCAATCAGCAAGTATGACACTTTAACAAAGTTATTGAATTTTAAATCAAATAATAAAATTTTTAAACAATCATTATGAATTCTTAACCGAGTCTGAGGCCTGTAACCTCACCATGGGGCAAGTCCATTGAAAATATTCAAATTTTTAAATTTTTTGTGAATGGAAAAATGTATAAAAAATTTTTTTTGGGGTAACGTTTACGAAAGTGAATAACCTTAAATGGAGAAAAAGTATGCAAAACATTTTTTGTCAAAATATAATATTTCAGAAAAGACCAAAAATGTAATTTTGTTAATCTATACCTAAAGTTGTCAAAAAGATATTTTTATTATTTTATTTTCTGATGCTCTTTTAAAGAGGCAAAGAAACACGTACATTTTATGACAGTGACTGAAAAATCCAAGAAAAATAAAATGCAGGATAATGTAAGATTCATTCTAATTAATTTTTTCTGAAAAAAAAAAGATCTTCGCCTTTCGCTCCGCTGGGAATCGAACCACAGAACTTCCGATTGCTGGTCGGGTGCTTCTTCATTAAGCTACTGGAGAGATCGAAAGAAGAAACTTTTTTCAGAAAATACACGCATTATTTTGCAAGGTGGTATATATCAAATTTTTCAAGAAATCTGTAGTATCAGCACCCGACCGGCAATCGGAACTTCTGTGGTTCGATTCCCAGCGGAGCAAAAGAAGATCTTTTTTTCAGAAAAAAATTAATCAAAATAATTTTTAATTCATATTTCCATCTAGTCTGAAAAGAGGTTAAAAATTTCGGTTATTCTCTGATGATACTACAGATTCCTTGAAAAATGTAAGATTCTGCAAAAATAAAATATTCGAAATAAAGAAAATTAATCTTCTTGGTTGAAAATTGATCTTTTCGGTGCAAAATGTAATTGTTTGTTTAAGAATTCAACTGTATTCTTTAAAATGAAAATTATCTTTTTATTGATGATTCATAATTTCAGTAAAAAATTCATCTGTTTGGTTGAAAATTGAACTATTTTGATAAAAATTATTTTTTTTTGTTTAATTTTTTTCTACGTGAACATTTAATTACTTGGTTGAAAACTACTGTTTGGGTGAAAATTCAACTTTTTTTGTTAAAAATTCGTCTGCTTGTCTTAAAATTTCAACAATTTGGTAGAAAATTCAATCGTTTTATAAAAAAATCAACTTTTTTGTAGAAAACTAGTTTTTTATTGAAAATTATTTTTTTTTTCTTGAATGACAATTTCAGTTTTTATTAATGATTAATCCTTTTTATTTTTAAAATTTCACTTCTTGGTTGAAAAGTCAACTGTTTTTCAGAAATATCATCTTTTTGGCTTGAAAATTCAAGATTTTGGAATGCAATTTATTGTTTTTCTTGACTAAAAAACCTTTCTTGGTTAAAAATGCAAGTTTTCTTTGAAACTTTGGTTTTTCCATTTGAAATTTCATCTCATTATATACAAATTTAATCTAGAATTTAATATTTTTTGGTTCAGTTCAACGGTTTTTTATTTAAAAATTTAATTTTTTCTCTTTGAAAGTTTGTCATTTTGGGTTGAAAATTCATCTCTTTTTGTAGGAATTTCATATTTTTTGGCTTAGTTCAACAGTTTTTTTTTTTTAATGAAAATCTCTTTTTGGTTGAAATATCAAATATTACATTTTTCATTGAGAAATCATCTTTTTAGGTTGAAAATTCAACTCACCGGTTGAAAGTTGAATTGCTTTCTTAAAAATTCATTTTTTTGTTGAAGTTTCATAATTTTAGTGGAAAATTTATCTCTTTGGTTAAAAGTTAAACTACTTTGATAAAAATTAGTTTGTTTTTGTTGTTGAAAATTTTTTGTTCTTATGAGTAAACATTTAATTATTTGGTGGAAAATTACTGTTTTCTTAAAAATTCAACTTTTTGTAGAAAATTCGTACGCGCACCTTGAAATTCAACTGTTGTGAAAAAATTCAACTATTTTGTATAAAATTACGTTTTTTATTGAAAATTATTGTTTTTAAATGAGAATTTAAGTATTTCATTCTTGGTTAATAATTCATCATTTTTAGTTTCAAAAATCCACTTTCTAGTTCAGAATTCAACGGTTTTGTGGAAATATAATCTTTTTGGCAATTTTTCTTGAAAAATTCGCCTTTTTTTATTAAAAATTAAATTGAATTTATATTCGAATATTCATTTTTAATTTATAATGAATTTATATAATTTATTTATATAATTGAATTTTTTCTCAATGTCGCTTCTCAACAATTTTTTCAAAGTGTTCGAATATAAATCAATGATGGCCTATTTTTTACAGGAAATAAATCACTACAACTCTACTGTATCTAACTAAAAAAAAGTGAATAAACTTAAAATTTTTCATTTGTTTTAAAAAAGGTTTTCTCTAAAAAATGGTTACAGCGATTTCAGCCATAAAAAAATTAATCTTCAAAATTGGAAATAGTAAAGTTATGGAAAATGTTTTCTCTGAAAAAATGACCCATCATTTAATAAAATTTAATAATTTTTCAAGAATTGGTAAAAAGTGGTAGTAAGAAAAAATTCACTTGCAAATATGGTTCTTCAAATAAATCTTTTTTGTAAGTTTTAAAACTTTTTTATTAAAAATAATGTTTTTTATTTCAAATGATATCATCAGTAATACTTTTTTGATTTTGAGAATCGTAGAAAAACTATTTTTTTTTAAATATGGTTTTGGGCGTAACTTATAATACATTGTATAAACAATTATTATAATATAGATGCTATATGAGTCTAATAATTAATACTTTACAAACGGTTTAAACAATACCTATATATTCATAAACTACATAGCTCAATAAGGAACAATAGACCGAACGTATTTCTTCAGAAATTTTTCAATAAATTTGGATATTCTTACGTATATTTTTGTTTATTACTGTTCCCGTGAACATTTAAAAAAAGTTTTTGTTTAAAAATTGAAAATGCAAATTTTTACAGTTCAGAAATTATTAAAAATATTGAAATTAGTTGAATATTGTTCATAGATATATGTTAAAATTCACATCTCTTTTGGTAGAAATTAAATTTTTTCGTTTCAAATGCAATTCTTTGGTTGAAAAAATGGTCTGTTTTGGTTGAGGATTGAACTATTTTGTTGAAAATTGGTAATTTTTTTGTTGAAAATTCATCTTTCTGGTTGAAAATTCATCGATTTTGTAAAAAAGTTATGTTTTTTTGGATGGAGATTCAACTTTTTGGTAGAAAATTCTTTTTTCTTTGTAGAAAATTAATCTTGTTTTTCAAAAATTCATATTTTGGTTTGAAATTAAAATATTTGGTTAAAAATATATGCATTTTATTAATAATTCGTCTTTTTTGCTTGATTAAACTTTTTTTCTCTCTAAAAGTATCTTTTTTTGGTTGAAAATTCAACTTATTGGTTAACAGTTAAACTGCCTCAACAAAAATGTCCTTTTCTTTTGGTTGAAGATTCATTCTTTTGGTTTGAAATTCAACCATTTGTGGAAAATTAGTTTCCATTTGTTTCAACTTAATTATTATTTTTTAAATAAAAATCTAGCTATTCCACTTAGATAGAAAATTAATCTTCTTTGTTGAAAATCCATCTGTTTTGTCAGAAAGTTGTCAATTTTGGTTTAATTCAACAGTTTTCAATTTGAAATTAAAAATTAACTTATTTTTTCGTTAAAAATTCAACCACTTGTTTCAAAGTTGAACTACTTTGTTAAACATTTATTTTTTTGGTTGAAGATTCATCTTTTTGTTTGAGAAATTAACTATTTTGTAAAACTTCTTCTTTTTTGGTAGAAAATCATGCAAGTCTTGATTATTTTTGTAAAAAATATTTGTTTAGTGTCTTAAAATTTTTTAATATGAAAAAGTATGACTAATTATTTTTCTCAGTAGTATTAACTGATTTTGCTTAAATTTAGACATTATTTTTTTGAGCCGTTGATAATTTTCGACTTGTCTTTGAAAAACTGCAAAATCCTCTAAAGGGAACGTTTAATTGTGAAATGCTCTCGAAGAAGGCTCTTAGCGAAAACTCTTCTTCATTACTTACCTTTGATGACATAAAATAGCTTGCGAACTCTTTGGCTATTTTTAATACTGCGAGGTTCGCTTCTTATCTTCTTATCTATGATATGAAAGTCGTGTGCTTTGTTTGTCATTTTTAGCTTTGACTAACAGGGCGAATAATTAATTAAAAAAAAATAAAAATTCACTATAAACATCTGCGAAACAACAAATCTATCAGGGTACACGTAGATGGATTTGTGAAGCCAAAGTTGTCCAGTAATTATTACAAAAAATATCATAATAAAATATACTGAGAAACTTAAAAAAAACCTTACATCCAGCATTTCCTTATTGAAATCATTTTGCTTATAACATTCAATTCGCTAAATTTCATAATGTCTAATACAGTTGGTAATATGTATTACACTGTTAAAAAAATCTGATCGAAATTTAATATACATGTGAGTAAAGTCATTTGCACATACCGTACATTAATTTTAATATACCATCATGTTGTAAAATTAATATACATGTATATTAAAGTCGGTAAAATAGAATGCGTGAAAACAACAAGTCCTTTGATACCTTCAGATCTTGTCAAATTAAAAAAAAATAAAGCAATAACCTTACATTCGTCGACTAAATTCTTACTTACAATTAAAGTGCAACGTACGGGTGGAATTATTCCTAAAATTCGCTGCGAATGTTAGAATTTTAACGTGAGTACAGGTGCTTGGAGGTTAGGTTTCTTAATTATTTGTTTAATTGAACTTGTCTCTGAAAAACCAGTGTAGTTTGCATTCATCTAGGAGAAAATATTCTTTTTGATCATTTATAATTGAAAATTGCTGCCAGAATTGTTTTTAATTTTTGTAAAGTGCAAATATCGGACTTTTCTGATAAATGATCAATATGCGGTATATGAAATTTAATAACATAGTCTCTTAATGGCGATTCAATATACCTAGGTATTAGATTTAATATACAAATGTATATTAAATGTATATTAAAATTGCAAACATTTTTAACAGTGTACATATCTCCTGAGCTTGGTTCTTCTTCATTGCTTCACACTGAAGAAAATTATTATAGTAAAATCGAATTTTTACACTTTTCTCAAAAACAAAAAAGGCACAAGAAAATATTGACATAAAAACGTGAGGTAGTAAATGCATTACTGTTTAATGATTTTAAAAAAATTAAATTTTTCTCTACTTCTCACCTCTGCACTTGGTAGCTTTTTTGTCCTAGGCGGCGATTCGCTACCGTGAATTCCGATTCAACTTGTTTTTTAATTATTTGTCAGCTACTTGACAAGTTTTATTGAAATATATTGAGCATTGCGCCGTCAATCAAAAAAAAGGTTCAAAATACAAAATTATTCCAGATAAGCATTCTTGGTACTAATTTTTTAATAATTTGTCAATCAGCTGCCACGTTTTACTGGAACCGATTGAGCATTGTTTTTGTACTTGGCGGCGATTTGTAACCACGAATCTTGATTAAACTAATTTATTAGTGGTTTTTCAGTTAGCTGCGAAGTTCTATTGAAATCGATTGAGAATTCTGCCGGCAATCCACAAAATGGTCGAAATAAATGATTATTCCAGATAAGAAATTTCGGTAGCTTTTTTGTACTTGCCGACGATTTGCTACCGCAAATCTTTATTTAACCTTCTTTTAACCGTTTATTAATCAGCTGTTAAGTCTTATTGAAATCGATTGAGAATTGCGCCACCAATCCAAAAAAGGCTTAAAATACATGATTATTTCAGATGAGGTTTCTTTGCAGCTTTTTTGTACTTGGCGACGATTCGGTTAACCTTCTTTTTTAACGATTTGCCAGTCAGCTGCCAAGTTTTATTGAAATCGATTGAGAATTGCGCCGACAAATCAAATAAGGTCCAAAATACATGATCATTGCCGATAAGGATTCTTGGTAGCTGTTTTTGTACTTCGTGGCTATTTGCTACCGCAAATCTTGATCAAACTAATTTTCGAATGGTAAGTCAGGCAGCTGCCAAGTTTTATTGAAATCGATTGAGAATTGCGCCGACAATCCAAAAAAGGTCCAAAGTTCATCATCATCACAGACAGATTCTTGCTAGCTTTTTTTGTACTTGTCGACGATTCGCTACCGCA
>CAKNYM010052312.1:377636-388857 GCA_932195095.1 Andricus curvator | reverse complement strand
ACTCACAACTCACAACTCACAACTCACAACTCACAACTCACAACTCATAACTCATAACTCAAAGTTCACAACTCACAGCTCACAACTCAAAGTTCACAACTCACGACTCCCAACGTATAGAAGGGAGGGGAGCGTAACTTAAGGAAGTGAGGAGTGGGGGTAGATAAGGAAGTAATTAGGTGAGGGAGGGGAAACGAAGGCTGCAGTGTGAGGAGGGAAAGTAATAATGCTCTATCCACTAAGCTTAGTGGGTAGAGCACCCGACCAGCAATCGGAAGACTTGGGTTCGATTCCCAGTACGTTTTTTCTAAATTTTATTCAGAATCGTCAATATTGAGCGAATCAAGTTAAAAATCCACCTTTCTCTGCACAACTAGCCGTAGAATACGAATCAAAAATTAATTTCAGAATTTCACAACTAAGAATCAATTTTATAGGATCCCCAAAAAACCCCATTAGTGATAAATTGGGTTTTACGAATTTTTTGCTCTAATTAGTATTTTTTTGCAGTTTCTATTAGTAGCATTTGTGCTTAGTATATGAAATGTTTCCTCTTACATATAATTAGATGTTAAAATTAATTTTTTAAGCGATTTATTATTGTTTATATAAATTTTCTCTTAGAACAGAGCTAGAAAGTCGCGGCTTTTTCAAAATTTTTCAACTTGTTTTTAATTTTTCAGTTAGGACGAGGCAATGATCAATTAAAGTTAAACGACATAATTGTTTAAACAATGCATTATTATTCATAACAATCTTCTCTTAGAATAATGCTAGAAAGTTACGTTTTTTAAAATTTGTTTCTTTTTGTCCACTTTCCAATTAGACTAAGGTAATAATGAACAAAAATAATTGTTTAAACAAATTATTATTGTTTATCACTATCTTTTTTATAGCAATGCTAGATAGTCGTGTTTTTTTCTCTCAAATATTCAACTCTGTGTCAACTTTTTCGTGAGCGTGGAAATAATTAATTCAATTTGATTGTTTCAGCAATTATTAATGTGTATTATATATCTTCTCTTAAAGTAATTCTAGAAGGATGCGGTTTTTTCTTAAATTTTCATTCATTTATTTTGTTGATTATTTTTTCTTTTTGTCTTGAAAATTAAAATCTATTTTGGTTGAAATACCAACTATTACATTTTTCGTTTTGATTAAAAATTGATCTACTTTGTAGAAAATCCAACGATTTTGTTAAAACGCCATTTTTTGGTTGATGATTGTTCATATTAGTTCAAAATTCATCTTTTTTGTTGAAAATTCAACTATTTTTTCAAAAAATCGTCCTCTTTTGATTGAAAATTTATTTTTTAAATGAAAATGTAACTATGCCAGTTGAAGATTCATCATTTCAGATGAATATTCATCTCCTTGGTTGAACATTTAACCAATTTTCGTAAATTCGTTTTTTTTTTGGTAAAAAATTATGTTTTTTTGATTGAAATTGTAACTATTCTATTTTTGGTTAACAATTTATCATTTTTATTTGACAATTCAACTATGTGGTTGAAAATTCGCCTTTTTCTGATAGAAAATTAATCTTCTTTGTTTAAAATTCATGTTTTGATTGAAAATTCAACTATTTGGTTATAAATTAATCTATTTTGTTGAAAATTAAACTATTTTATTGAAATAAATGTATCCTCCATTGTTAAAAAGTCAAATATTTTGTTTGAAATTTGTCTATTAATTTTTGGGTGGAAATTCATTTCCTTTCATTAAAAATTAATCAACTTTTTATAAAATCCAACGATTTAATTCAGAAGTTATTTTTTGTTTGAATAATTGTCCATTTTAGTTGGAAATTCATCTTTTTATTTAAAATTTTAACTATTTTGTTACAAACTCGTTGTCTTTTTTTGAAAATTTCATTTTTTAACCAGTCTCTGGTTTATTCTTGATTAAAATTACTCTCAAATTATTCTATTAGAATAACATAGTATTGTAGTCTCTAATTCATTATTAATTTTTTATACAATAAGAATGTTCATTTATTGAATTATTTTATAATATATACAGGGTGTCCAAAATGTCCCGGTACGGTTAAATATTTCCTCAGTCAAGAACTTTCAACAAGGAATTCAATGGTGACCTTTATTTTGATATTGACCATGACCTTCACGGTCATGTCAAGGTCAAATTGATTTTTTAAATGGGAATCTCTATTTTTGACCCCAAGAACTGAGAGAGCGGAAAATCCTACGTCCAGATATGACCTTGAGTAATCCGAAATTTGACCTAGGAAGGTCATGGCAAGGTCAAAAAACGTACAGCAGGATGACTCGACCAGCATGCATTTATGAAGAAAATGTTCAACGTAAGAGTTGTAGCATTTTATACTCCCGATTGATTGGTGAATTTGACCTTGTCTATAACAGAACCTTCACCAGGACATTTTCTTCAAAAATGCATGCCAGTCGAGTCATCCTGCTACACGTTTGAACTTGCCCTGACCTTTCCAGGTCAAATTTTCGATTTGTCAAGGTCATATCTGGACGTAAAATTTTCCGCTCTCTCAGTTGTGGGGTCAAAAATAGAGGTTCCCATTTAAAAAAATCAATTTGACCTTGAAATGACCGTGAAGGTCATGGTCAAGATCAAAATAAAGGTCACCATTGAATTCCTTGTTGAAAGTTCCTTCAAGAATGACCTTGACCGCCCTGAAAAATATCTTACCTGAGGAAATATTTAGCCCTCCCGGGACTTTTTGGACACCCGGTATATTTTAAGGATTTTCACAAGATTAAAAGATTTCATAAAAATTTCTTGACATTTTAAATATTTCGAAACATATCAGGAAGTTTGTAAGGAGTTTAAACGGATTTTTATGATTTCTAAATATTTAAACTAATTTTAAAAGATAGCATCGGGTTTCAAGAGATTAAAAATATTTTCACGGATTTCGAAAAATTTCTAAACATTTCAATGGCTTTTACAGGATTTTTACCTTTTCCAAAGATGTGAAAGGATTTCAAAGAACTTTTTATGATTTTCAAAGATTTCCAGGGATTTCTAGAGAACTTTGAAAAATAAATTAAATTTCATTGAATTACAAATGATTCTTGACGATTTTATAGATTTCAAGGTCTCAAATGATTTATACTTTTTAAATCGATTTTTATGATTCCCATAGATTTAAAGGAACTTCAAGTATTCTAAATGTTTCTAAGAAATTTAAAAAATGTCGAGGGATTTCAAAATTTTTTTGAAGATTTCAAGGGAATTTTGAGAACTTCAAAAAATGAATCAAATTTGATTGAATTTCCAGGGATTCTTAGCGATTTTATAGATTTCAAAGTATTTTGAGGTATTTTAAGGATTTTCATTAGATATGAAGGATTTTAATAATTCTACAAGGATTTCAAGGGATTGAAAAGATTTTTAAGGATTTTAACGGTTTTTCTAAAGAACATTTGAATCTTTAATATAGTAGTTGAATTTTCTGTCAAAAAAATTAATTTTCATCGAAAAAAAAGGAGTTGTCAACACAGAAGATTAAATTTCTACCGAAAAAGACGAATTTTCAACAAATTACAGAATTTTTCAACTAAATAGCTTGAACGATGGATGTGATGATAGTTTCTGAAAAAATTTAACTATACAGTGGAATTTGTGAACTAAAAACGATAAATATTTAACCTAAAGTGGTGTACTTAAATTTTTATTTAAGAGAATTAATTTTTAATACGAAAACGAATTTCGTACAAAAGAGTTTTTTATTGTATCAAATAGTTGCATTTTCAATAAAATAGATGAATTTTCAATAAAAAAGTCAACTTTCAACTAATAAGCTGAATGTTCAACAAAACAAATAAACTTTTATTTGGAAAAAAAATTTTAACAGAAAAAAAACTTGATTCCTCAACTAACAAGGATTCATTATCAACCAAACATTTGAATTTTCAACCAAACAGCAAATCAAACTACCTACCCAATTGTTCAATTTTCAAACCAAAAGTACAAATTTTCTATCAAACAGTTGAATTTTCAAGAAAAAAGTTAATTTTCAACCCAGAAGTATGCATTTTTAACAAAACTGCTGAATTTTCAACAAAGTAATTTAAGTTTCAAACAAATAATAAAATATTTACACCGAAAAAGAGTAATTCTTCACAAAGTCCGAAGCCTGCAATCATTATATCAAGAAATGATGAAAAATCGTTTAAATTAAATAAATAATGAATTTATAATGATTATGAATAAAAATTACAAGAAATGATCTATTTTAGAGTAAAGGACAATTGTTTATTTTTTAGGAAATAGCTAAATTTATCATTTAAAATTTTACTATTTCAAATTGCAATGAAAATCGTAAACGCGGCTATTCTACGTTGTAACATTTACTAAATATTACAAAAAATGCGTTCAGAGTTTGAATTATGCACGTTAAGTGGTAAATTTAGACACTTAATTTTTTTCGTAATCGAAATGCAAAATAAATTGATGAATGAATTATTTTATAAATATAGCTTATATAGCACTTCATGTGGGGAAGAAACTAGACGTTTTGGAAAAATTCTTTCATATTTTTTTAAATGGCCGAAATAAAAATGCTCTCGCCAATCGTTTCTTCATCAAATAAGATAAAAAAATACATGTTTCAAATTGCTGAAAATTCTACCTGTTTTTCATATTTTATGTATGTAATTCTTTAGATTTGAAAAATAATTATTAATATTAGGCGTATATTTTTTTGCTAAAATAGCGAATTTAATATGATAGGAAGAATAATGAGTGAACTCTGAATTTTTAAGCAATAATATATTTTTTCAAATAATTTTTTTCAGTTATGTTATGGATAGTTATTTTTTCAGATCGATTTCGTTTCGATAAGAAAATACTGATCAATAAGTGACATAGTGTACGATATTTAAGAAAAACTAGAATTTTTACGATCATTCGTACAAACAAATTAAAAATATTTGCATAATTTTCAACCAAATAGTTAAACATTCTACCAAATTCTTGAATTTTCAAGCCAACAATACGAACTTTCAAACAAGACGTATGACTTTTCAACAAAATTAAGCAGCTAATTTACGTTGTAAAATTTACTAAATTAAAAAAAAATGCGTTCAGAGTTGAAATTATGCATGCAGAATGGTAAATTTAGCCATTTAAGTTTTTCCGTGACCAATTACAAAGTATATTGTTTGATCAAAGTTTATTTGTGTCATTAGACGAAGTTTAAAATACAACTAAAATGTTAGATAGCCATTATTTGTTTCTTGTGCTTCACTATGAGTGAATACTGTTTTATTAAATACCTCTAGATCCGCCTATACAACTTTCAATGTAGGAAAAAAACTAGACGTTTTGGCCAAATTCTGTAATATTTGTTTTAGATTCTATTTTAGTTTCTAAATCACCTGGACTACTTGCCCCTGATGGTGATGAATTGGATAGTGATGATTCTATAAAAAGAAATATTTAATTTATTTTTATTTAAGAGAATTAATTTGAAATAAAAAAACTAATTTTCTACAGATTAATTTTGCACAAAATAGTTGAATTTTCTACCCCAGAATATCAATTTTTAATAGCAAAGTTAATTTTCAACCAATCAGTTCAATGTTCAACAACAGAAGTGAATTTTCGTTGCGGGCAATTTTCAAGTAGATAGAGTTGAATTTTTTCGCATCGAGACAATACCAGATTCAATAGAGTTGACATGGTAACCAGTTTCCATGTGGTGGGTAAATCTTAACACGTGAAATTAATTTTTGTTGCAGGTAAAGATTAATCTGAAATCGCTGTAAAGGTGACATTGCGTATTTCCTGTGTTGGTATGTAAAACAATTTGATTTATTTATCCTACCTACAAATCCTGCGATAATCAATAAAATATTTTGACTTTTCAAAATATGCTATTTTTAACGAATTTTATCATATTTAGGAGTTGATTTGGGGTGGGTTCCACATGCACTAGAGGGATGAAACTTCTTGGCGGTGCTTTGGGCATTAAATTCTGTAATAATCAATCAAAATATTTAGACTTTTCACAATATTCTATTTTTAACGAATTTCATCATATTTAGGGGTTGATTTGGGGTGGGTTCCACGTGTGCTAGAGGGATGGAACTTTTTGGTGGTGCCCTCAGAACTAAATGCTGCAATAACCAATAAAAATATTTTATTTTTTCAAAATTGTCTATTGTTAACGAATTTTTATAATATTGAGGGGTTGATTTGGGGTAGGTTCCACATGTACTAGTGGGGTGAAACTTTTTAGTAGTCCTTTGGGCACTAAATGCTGCAATAATCAATAAAAACATTTTGACTTTTCAAAATTGTGTATTTTTAACGAATTTTATAATATTGAGGGGTTGATTTGGGGTGGGTTCCACATGCACTAGAGGGATGAAACTTCTTGGTGGTGCTTTGGGCATTAAATTCTGTAATAATCAATCAAAATATTTAGACTTTTCACAATTTTCTATTTTTAACGAATTTTATCATATTTAGGGGTTGATTTGGGGTGGGTTCCACATGTGCTAGAGGGATGGAACTTTTTGGTGGTGCCCTCAGCACTAAATGCTGCAATAACCAGTAAAAATATTTTATTTTTTCAAAATTGTCTATTTTTAACGAATTTTTATAATATTTAGGGGTTGATTTGGGGTGGGTTCCACATGTACTAGAGGTAGGAAACTTTTTGGTAGTCCTTTAGGCTCTAAATCCTGCAATAATCAATAAAAAAAATGTTCACTGTTCAAAATTTTCTATTTTTAACGAATTTTATCATATTTAGGGGTTGATTTGGGTAGGGTGCCACATGTGCTAGAGGGATTAAACTTTCTGGTGGTGCTTTTGGCACTAAATGCAGAAATAATCTTTGAAAACATTTTGATTTTCAAAATTGTGTATTTTTAACGAATTTTATAATATTGAGGGGTTGATGTGGGGTGGGTTCCACATGTACTAGAGGGATAAAATTTTCTGATAGTGTTTTAGGCACTAAATTCTGCAATACTGAATAAAAACATTTTGACTTCTCAAAATGGTGTATTTTTACGAATTTTATAATATTGAGGGGTTGATTTGGGATGTGTTCCACATGCACTAGAGGGATGAAATTATTTGGTGCTGCTTTCGGCACTAAATGCTGCAATAACCAATAAAAATATTTTGACATTTCAAAATCGTGTATTTTTAACTAATTTTATAATATTGAGGGGTTGATTTGGGGTGGGTTCCACACGTGCTAGAGGGATGAAACTTCATGATGGTGATTTTGGCACAGAATACTGTCATATCCAGTGAAAACATCTTGACTTTTCAAATATTTCATTTTTCGTTTTTTTTTCGCGTTTTGTAAACCTTGCGAACTTCCAACTCATGAAACCTCAAAAATTTTTAGCCCCAAAAAAAAACATTTTTCAACTGAAATTATGAATCGTCCAACAAAAAAATTTATTTTCAAGTATGAATAAAGACTATTTTATTAAATAGTTCTGGATCCGCCCACATGGCTCTCAATGTAGGGTATGTACTAGACCTTTTGCCAAAATCCTCTAATATTTGTTTCAGATTGTATTTTAGTTTTTAAATCACCTCGAAAAGCTTCCCTTGATGATGATGGACCAGATGCTATTTCTGTAAAAAAAATATAGGGACTTTTTGTCAACCAACAGTGGTGTAGTTAAATTTTATTTAAAAGAATTAATTTTCAATACAAAAACGAATTTAAAAAGAAAACAGTTTTATTTTCAAATTCAGAATATGAATTTTCAACAAAAAAGTTAATTTTCCACTAATTAGTTGAATGCTCAACAAAATAGTTAAATTTTCAGTAAGAAAAATTAATGTTTATCAAAAAGAAAACTAATTTTCAACACAGAAGATTGATTTTTTACCAACAAGGACGAATTTAAAAAAAAAAATTTTATCCTAATAGATCAATTTTCAACCAAGAATATTCTTTTTCTACCAAAAAGGCAAATTGTCAACGACTGACATACATTTTCCATTTCATTTAAGAGAATTAATTTCCAATAAAAAAAGAATTTTCCACAGAGCAGTTTAATTTCGTATCAAATTATTGAATTTTCTACCAAATTGTTGAACTTTCAACCCCAGAATATGAATTTTCAACAAAAATTTTTATTTTCAACCAATCAATTGAATGTTCAACAAAATAGTTAAATTTTCATTGGGAAAAAATAATTTTCAACAAAAAAAAAAAACGAATTTTCAACTGAAATTATGAATCTTCAACCAACAAAATTCACTTTCAAGAAAGTATTTCAAGTTTCAACTAGGTAGTGGAATTTCTACAGAAAGAGACGAATTTCCAAACAAAAAATTTCTGAGTCAGGAAAGAAAAAAAGTTTGATCAAATTCTTGAATTTTTAAGCCCAAAAGGCAAATTTTCAACAAAAAAGATCAATTTTTAACCAAGATGAATGACTTTTTGACAAACTTGTTGAATTTCCAAAAAAAGCAATTTAGTTTTTAACCAAAAAAGATTAATTCTTTACCGAGTCCGAGGTCTGCAATCGTTAAATCAAAAAACGATAAAAAATAATGTATAGTAATTAAATGACGAATTAATAATAATTACTAATATAAATTATAAAAAAGTATCCACTTGATATTAAAAGGACAATTGTTCATTGTTTAGAAAATATCTAAATTTATCATTAAATCTGCTTTATTTGAACTCTGAATACAACTTTTTCCGGGAATTTAATAAAATGCACTATTTCAAATTTTGCAAGTAAAATTGTGAACGTTCAAATGGGTGCAGATCCGAAAAGTACTCACCTATGATTGATTTCAAACTAAGTACACTCACGTATTTTGACCCGCTGATTACGAAATAGATAGTGAAAATACCCGAAAATTTGATTTCCAAAGTCAAAACACCAAAAAACTGTGTCTTTTCATTTTTTCAATAGATTTCGATAAATAATTAATCAAGAAAATATTTTTTTTTTAAATAAAGAAAATATAAAAATGAATATTATCGAGGAAAAAGTCTTAAATAAAAGTTGTAGCCCATTCTAAGCAATTTTAAACTGTGTCTTTTCAATATTTAATTAAATAAACGGAAAAAACAACAATTTTCATGTTTTTTGGCGTTTTAAACTTGAAATACAAACTTTTAAATAAATCTGAGGTAAGTATTTTTTGGAACTTTATCCGTTCAAATAATGCACGTTGAATGGTAAATTTAACCATTTAATTTTTTCCGTAACAAATTTGCAAGATAAATTGTTTTATAAAAGTTTTTTTCATTCATTATATAAACACCAAAATACCAATAAAATGTTAGAAAGCCTTAATTAGTATCTTGCAATTTACTTTGAGAAAACATTATTTTACTAAATACCTCTGTATCCGCATGTATAGTGTATAGCACTCCATGTAAGAAAAAACTAGAAGTTTTCGCAAAATTCTCAAATATTTGTTTTAGATTGTATTTTAGTTTCCAAGTTACATTTTTCCTGGTCTATGGGATGGCCTTGGTGGTGATGTTTCTATTGACTCTGTGAAAAGAAATATAGGGATTTTTTTTTAACGAAATCTTTCAACAAACCTCAAAGTTAATTGTCGAAATAAAGATGCACTTGTTAATCGTTTTTTCTTCAAATAAGATAAAAATTTATATAATATAATAATTAGGCATATATCTTTTATAAAATAGTGAATTTATTATTATAGAAATAATAGCGAGTGAACAATTTACTGTTAAAAATTGCTCTTGATATTGAAAAAGATGTTTTAATTTAAATATTTCCCTACTGAATGAAAATTAAATTCTTAAATGTGATTTTTGTTGACCCCCCCCCCTCACAATTCGCTTGTTTTCCGGAAAAAGAAATTCCGTATTTTTTTTTTCAAATCGATCAACATTAACCCGTCCCCTGGGCTTTTGAAATTAACATAGGATTTTAAATGGAAAAATTGGGTTTTCGAAAGAAGGGAAGGAAGAAGGTCCAGGAATAACTTCCATCCAATAACTTTCAATTTTGAAAAACCCCAATTCCCTCATAATGTGCCCGATAAATGCCCCAAAAAATGCAAAACAGCAGTTTTATGTGAAATTCATGCTAAAAACTGTATTTTTTTGAATTTTTTCAACAGGAATTATTTTTATTAAATAAGTGATAGGTTTCCAAGTATTTGCATAATAATTTTAAATATTTCAGAGAATTATCATTTGCTTAAACAATTTTTTTAACAAATTGTTCACCCTGTAAATCGTGAAAAGTTATTATTTTCCTGAATTAATTAGTTTAAACAACTTTTTTCCCCTGCTCATGTTAAAAAGTTACTATTTTCTAGAATAAATTATGCAGTTAATGAGTCTTCAGCATAATAGTTTTTGAGGAAGATAGTTTTTAATTATGTAAACAATTATGAGTTATTATTCAAGAGATATTAATTTCTTTTTTAATCGAAACTGTTTTTCTGAAAAAATATCACTTTCAACATTAATTAACTGCGTTATTCATTTCAGAAAGTAGTAACTTTCCACGATTCACAGGAGTAAAAATTGTTAAGACAAATTGAAATTGTTTAGATAATTTCCAAATATCCTCAAGAAAAAAATATTACTCTAAATTACATTGACATTCATCAACAATATCATTGATCTCGAAAAGTAGTAACTTATCACGATTTACTGAAAAAATATAGTTTAAAGAAATAATAATTGTTTGAAAAATTAATAACTATTTCAAAAATACTTAGAAATTTCAACTTATCAAATAAAAATAATAATTGTGAGGGTTGGAGTAGACAAAATAAGAAGTTATTGACTGGAAATTGTTCCTTGAATATTCCTTAAGATGTGATTGAACTCCAATTTACAAAAAGTTAATAATAAATTCTTCTTTTTTCCAGTTTTAGTTGTATTTTCAAGTCAAAAAGATAAATTTTCAACCGAAGAAATGAATTTTTAATTAAAACGATGAATCTTCAACCAAAAATATGAATTTTTAACCAAATAGTTAGTTGAATTTCCAACCCAAAAGATTAATTTTCTACCAAAAAAGACTTATTTTTAACAAAGTTTATGAATTTTCATCTAAAAAACATCAATTTTCAACCAAGATTAGAACAGCTAAAATGGCAGAAAAATGAATGTGCAACAAAAAAAAAACCAATTTTCAACAAAATATATTTTTTTTCACAACAAAAAAAAAAAGATTTTTTAACCAAAAACAGAAGAATTAAATTTTCAGTTAAAACAATCAATTTTCAAAAAAAA
>CAKNYM010052312.1:362542-377536 GCA_932195095.1 Andricus curvator | reverse complement strand
GAATTTACAAACCAAAAATATAATACATATTTCAATTTGCAGCTAGAAAAGTAAATGAAAAAGAACGAGTTTTCACCAAAATTAATTCATTTTCCACTAAAAATATAAATTTGCAACCGAAAATGGAATAGTTATATCTTGAGTTAAAAAAAAATTAATTTTGAACTGAAAAGAAACGACTTTTCAACCAAAGAAATTATTTTTTTAACACAATGATGAATTTTAACCAAAAATATGAAATTTTGTCCAAATAGTGGATTTTTCAATCCAAAAGACGAATTTTCTATCAACAAAAGCGAAACGAATTTTCAACTAAACAGGTTTTTTTCAATGAAAGAAATGAATTTTTAACCAAAAATAGAATAGTTAAATTTTCTGCTAAACGGATAATTTTTCAACGAAAAAGATTATATTTCTATCAAAAAAGGTAAAATTTCCACAAAAAATGCAATAATTAAAGTAATTTTCAACTAAGATGATGAATCTTCAATTTAAAAAAATTTAATTTTCAACCAGTAAGATGAATTTTTAACAATGTACATGAATTTTCAAACTAATATTTGAATTTTTAAAGGAATTTCCGACCAAAAGGATGAATTAGTCACCAAGAAGATTAAAATTCTTCCACAAAATTCGACTTTTCAATAAAATACAGGAATTTTAAACCAGATATTTGAATTTTTAACTTAAGAAGATAAATTTTGAACTAAACATGTACGATTTAAATTTTCAGTTAAAACAATTAATTCTCATCTAGGAAACATTATTGTCAACAAAAGAATGAAATTTTGAAGAAAAGAAGGAGGTTTTAACTAAAATGATGAAACATCAACCAAATAAATGAATTTTTAACAAAGTAGTTCCACTTCCAAGTATGTAGTTGAATTTTCTACAAAAAAAAAAAATTCTCAAGGAAAAACGTGATATATCATACTTCAACCACAAAAAGGATTTTAATTTTACACCAAAAATAGTTGAATTCAATCAAAAAAGATGAATTTTCAACAAAATGGTTTAAGGCCATGTGATGAGTGGGTCACGTGAACAGATTCCTACCTTACCGGCACTTTTTTTATTTGTCAACTTATTTTCACACGAATAGCCACACCGAGTTAAAAATTTGGGATAATAAATAAGAAGCACTAAGAAACGCGGCTCTGGTCCTAAATTTTTTTTTTGCCTTTTTCATAATTATAAAACTTTAGGGCCAGAGCCGCGTTTCTTAGTGCTTTTTATTTAGTATCCCAAATTTTCAACTCGATGTGGCGCTTCGTGTGAGAATAAGTTGACAAATAAAAAAAGTGCCGGTAAGGTAGGAATACGGTCACGTGACCCACTGGTCACATGGCCTTGAATCCTCAATAAAAACAGATGTTCATTTCACTCTAGATATTTTTTTCTTCTTTGAATTTTTTAAATTCTCTTCAATGCTCCATAAATGATCTGTTCGAGCGTAAATGCTGAGCATATTTTCGAGAGCATTCGCTCAACGTAAATTCTTGAGCATTTAAGAACTCTAGTTTTGAACGCATCGCATTGTTTACACCACTTCAGTTTCACATTGAAAAAAAAAAACAATTTTTTCCATCAAAACGGGAATTCTGCATCACAGGAATAAATATCTTCACTCCTCAACAGACAATTGGGTATGCCAATCTTTTTTGAAATAATCTTGATTGCAGTAGTAATGGCGAATCGCAAAAAAAGGCGATACTTGTGTAACATATTTGAGTAAATTTTGAATAATTTTAGAATAATTATATTTTGAAGCATAAGAGCTTGAAAAAAATATAATTTGCAACGTTTCACATCTTTGATTGTTTCCAGTTTTTTTATATATACTAGTCATATCGTATTTTCTGGGAGAACACCTTAGATTTTTGCTGAAAGATTGGAAAAGATGGAATGAAGAAAGATCAGAGCAAAACCAAAGTAGAAACGCGATGCCTACTATCTTTTTCTTTCTTCCTTTTTTAGATGAGTTTTTAAAATATTTTTAGTGGAGGTATTTTCATGTGTGCTGGTCCAAATCTGGTCGTTTGATTCTAAAAATTTCAATTTTTCAATTTCTACAAATTTCGTTATTGTAATTTCTTTCGTATTTCTATCTCGAACTCATTCCTCACGAAGAATGGGTTTAATCAGATAAATTTAAAAGTCCACAAAAAGAACCTTCATATTGCGCAATAACCTCGCACTCTTGTACATACTCATTAATTGCTCTCTTCTCAGTGCTTCTAGAATATACTCGATTAAATTATTTACTAGATACGAAATTATCGCTTCTCTATAAAATTTGACCTTATGCTATAGCGCGTACCATGATTATTATTTTCTATACATATACTGATAAGATCATCTTATCGGTGCGGCAGTTATCTTATAAAACACCGTTCCGAATTTGAACTGAATTTTTTTAATATAATAATTTCAGGAAATACTGTTAACCTGCTTGAATAATTTCTGCTATTGATACAAATATTTACAGTACATCTACAATATCAATTTTTGAACATTAAAGTTAATAAATAGTGAGAGGGAAGCTTTTTTGCTCCACTACAGGTGATAAGTCGAGGTTAATTAAAAAAAACATTAAAATAACATGGAAATAACTGGTTTCCATAGATTGATTATACTTTTAATGCTTTTCCAAATTAAAGATTTTTCTAAAAATATTAGAGTCGTTTCAAATTTTCAAAACTTGAACGATTGTACCATTTTTTTTAAACATCATAAGTATACTGTGGATCTTTCTAAAAGTATCCAAATCAATATCATACATTATTGTCGATTAGTTAGTTCCTAGTATTTTTCAATCTCATACAATTTAAAAATATTATTCTGTCAAAGTTGGAAACAACTACAAGTTATATCTTGAACATTTGAAATTTAGAAAGCGCGCCTTGTTTAAAAAATATATTTTTTTTTAATCGAATGTTTTCTTTAGAATTCGAATTTGTGAACTAACAATAGAAATTAAAAACCATTTGAAAATTGTATAATAGTCCAAAAATGGGCAGTTAAATTTAGCAGAATCTGTAAAATTCATGTATTAAATAGCTTCTCATTTGACGAATATTATTCGGTGCTAGAATTTGTCGTTACGCTTGAGAATCATAAGGCGTATTGAGGATACTGATCAGAGAAATTAAATATTTTTAATAACCAATTGATTATTTTTTTAATAATGATACATTCTGTATTAACATAACTTAACAATGAATAGTAATTTAATTATAAATGATAAATTCCCTCATAATGTTATTATTTAATAATCGTCGGAAAAATGTATATGTTAAGTTTCTTCACCAGTAAAGTAGGATTTCTTGGAGGCTGATTCCTGACTCAGCAGGACATCTGCGCAGATGTGTTTTTTAGTAAAGAATTTCGGTGACTTTGCGCATTAATATCTGAGATATCTACAGGTTTGCATATGAATGAGTAAAATTGACAATATTTTGTTTTGTTTTATTGGAAAGAGCATGTGCGCTTTGTCCAAGACCGGTACATTTCTTTTCAAAAACTCTCATAGGGCAACCCGGCAATACAGGCAAACAAAATTAACAATAAATAGTGCAGAGTATACTCATAACAATTTTGCACTATTTATTACTAATTGCATTAAAAAATATTGTTTTCATAAAGTACATTTTACGGAAAAGGTCTTTATCAGGATTACAGTATTGCGCTAACTCTAGAGCAAAGTTGGTCGCAGTTGGTCACGCTCACGGCAACACTTGTATCCGCTCTTCTGGAGGAAGCAGCATAAACGCCCCCAAGTGAAATTTCGCATATGCAAATTTACCGCGAATCAGTAGATCACCAGGACTAAGTTCTTCCAGATGTAATCTCACTACCCGACCGTTCCTTGTTACTGAATTAAGAAAAATGCGTATTGAATTAGTAATTAAGTGCTGGACTCACGGAATAGTAATATTTCAGCATTTCGCTAATGGAATATTAGGAAAATCAGAATTTTTCAATTACCTGGTCTGCCAGTTGGATATTGTACTTTATAAAGCTCATTAACAGATGCGCATGCTCCAATCTGACGTCCATTACTGTAGACCTTATCATTTGGTAACGGAAAGACTCTCCTTGGTCGAAATGGTTCTTCTGTCAAGTGAGAAAAATATAGTTACTAACTGCACTCAACTCCCGATAAAAGAATCCCCGAGTTACGAATTCCTAGAACTGCTGGCCCCGCAATTTCGCAGAGAGAGAGTTGAGCCTGGAAGTGTCTGCGGGGACGAGAGACGGTTGCTCAACCAATCAGCAGCGCAGCGACAAAGGGGCAGTGAACGGTAACTCACGCGCGTCTGGTACCTAATAGGTTCTACGCTGCTGATTGTTTACGTTTCGATTCCCCCGATTGAGGATCAAGGATACTTGCACGCCATCACCGAAACCCGTCTTATATCGGAAGTTGAGTGTATTTTGAAGATTAAAAAATTCATTATCTGGTAACTGCTAAATAAACCAAATAAACGGCAAGTCCACTGATTAAAGAAATTAAGTTTTGAATTTTATTTCTCGATCTAGAAAGCTTTACATCTAGCAATAGTTTACAATACCTTGTAATCCCTCCTTTGAAAAAATATTATAGGAAATTTAATATAGGCCCATATTGATAATAATAATTGAAATGAAGAATGTTAAAATATTATAAGGGTTGATGCAGAAAATAGAAAAAGTGCAATCGAATTATTTGTTTATTTAAGGTAGATTTCCAAACATATCAGGAGGTTTCAAGGATTCCCAAAAGATTTAAAGAAATTTCGAGGGACTTCCACGGGTTTTAAGGCTTTGAAAAGAATTTCATGGGATTTCTGAATATATAAACTATTTTAAAAAGATTTCATCAATTTTCAAGAGATTAAAAATATTTTAACGGATTTTTCTAAAGATGTAAACGCATTTTAAAGAATTTTGTAGGATTGCTAGTGAATTTTGGAAAATAAGTAAAATGAAATGAAATTTCTACGGATTAAAAGCGATTCCAAAGATTTCAAGCGATTGCAAGTTATTTCAAAGAATTTCACAAGATTTAAAGGATTATATTATATCTCTAAGGATTTCAAGGGATTTAAAAAATTTCCAAGGATTTACACTTTTTTTTTAGAGAAATTAAATTATCAGTTTAATTTCAATTATATTTAAGTGCATTCAAAAGATTTACACTTTTTAAATGGATTTATACGTTTTCTAAAGATTTGATGCTATTTTAAGTTCTAAACGATTTTAAGTGATATAACGAAAGTCAAGGGATTTCAAAGAATTTTGTAGGATTTCCAAGAAATCAATACACTCCTAGTCACATATAATAACAGTTTCGGGTGTTTCCTCGTACTGGCCTTGTTACTAAATCGGTATCCTCGAAACGGAAACAGTCAGGGCCGATTGAACCGTTTCCAACTGGACTGCCTAATATTGCGTAATATACTCGACTGAGTACTCGCGCACTGCGGCCGTTCCGAGGCGAGAGTCCCAACCGTCTCTCGCCCTGCCCGCTGAGAAACTGCGTCGGCTAGCAGTTCTAGGAATTACAAAACTAGACCGCCTCCTATGTAATCTGGAGTGTATTTTATCATTCCACTAATGGAATATTAGAAAAATCAGAATTTTTAAATTACCGTGATCGATAATTGCAGGATCTATTTGATCCAACACCCTTTGTCGTTCAGAAAATTCTATAGTACGCAAGATCATATCATCTATGTGCTGTGGTGGACGTCCTGTACCTGATCAAGTAAGAAAAATATAGTTAATAACTATTTTAAAGATTAAAAAATTAATTGTATTATAAAAATTAAATTATGCTAAATTACGAGTCTAAGAATAAATATGCAAGAATTTAATTTTGGAGTTTTATTTCTGAATACCAAACATTCTTTATTGATCTGGATCTCGATTTTGTCCCTCTCCATGCTGAATTTCTCATACTTTTTTGCGATTATAGTTCAATTTTCAGTTAAAAAAATTAATTTTTATCAAAAAAAAAATCGAAGTTTCAACACAGAAGATTAAATTTCTACCAAAAAAGAAGAATTTTTGAACTAAAAAAGATAAATATTTAACCAGAAGTAGTTAAATTTTTATTTAAGAGAATTAATCATTAATACAAAAACATCCAAGTAATCAGTTGAATGTTCAAAACAGTTAAGCTTTTAGTCAAGAAAAAAATTTAACCCAAAAAAAAGAAAGAATTTCCGAGTAAAATTATGAATCTTCAACCAACAAAATTAACTTTCAAGACTTTCAACCAAGTAGTGGAATTTTCCCCCTAGAAAGATGAATTTTTAACGCAAAATTGAGTAGTTATATTAAGAAATTTTATTTTTTATTTTAAATAGAAAACATCTGGATATAAACAGCAAAAACAAACATTTGAATTTAAAAAAAAAAAAAAGTAAATCAAAGATTCTACGAAAGTGTTAGATTTTCAAGCCAAAAATACAAATTTTCTAGAAAAATAATAATATATTTTTTCACATCGAAAAAGAATAATTCTTCACAAAGTCCGAAGCCTGTAATCATTATATTAAAAAATTATGAAAAATCGTTCAAATAAAATCAATAATGAATTTATAATAATTATAGATACAAATTACAATACATTTTATCTTTTAGAATAAATGAAAGTTGTGTATTTTTTAGAAAATAGCTAAATTTATCATTGAAAATTCTTCATTTGAACTCTGAGCAAACATTTTTTCTGGAATTTAATAAATTTTACTATTTTAAATTGCAATTTGTACAACGAAAATCGTAAACGCGGCTATTTCATGCGATGTAATATTTAATAAATATTACTAAGAATTCTTTCAGGGTTTAAATTATGCATGTTGAATGGTAGATTTAGCCATTTAATTTTTTTCGTACCAGAAATGCGAAATAAATTAATAAATAAATTATTTTATAAAAGTTCATTTCAATCATTATATAACCATTAAAATACCAATACAATGTCAGATAGCCATATAGCTTATATAGCACTTCGTGTAGGGAAGAAATTAGACGTTTTGCAAAATTCTCTAATATTTTTTTTAGATTGTATTTCAGTTTTTAAATTACCTTGACTGTTTCCCCATGATGATAATGAACTGGGTGGTGATGATCCTGTAGAAAGGTGTATAGATATTTTTTGTTAACAAATTTTTTCAACACACCCCAATAAAGATGCCCTCGTTAATCGTGTTTTCTTTACATAAGATAAAAAATATACCTGTTTTAATTTGCCGAAAATTGTACCCGTTTGTCATATTTCGAATTAAAAAATAATGATTAATATTTGGCATATATCTTTGCTAAAATAGTGAATTTAATATGACAAAAATAATAATGAGTGAACCCTGAATTTTCGAGCAATAATATATATTTTTTTTCAGTTACGCTATGGATAGTTATTTTTCAGATCGATTTCGTTCAGATAAGAAAATACTGATTAACAAGCGACGTAGTGTACGATTAAAAAAAAACTAGAATTTTTACCATCATGCGTACAATCAAATTTAAATTATTTACATAATTTCCAAACATCCTAAAAAAATATTACACCTAACATTCATTAATTATTCCACTACTTTTACAAATGGATAACTTTTCATGATTTGGTGGTAAAAACATTATACAACTAGATATTACTTGTTGAAAAATTTCAAAAAAAATACCGTCTCCATCATGGATTTTACATTCAACAAAATACTTGATTCCTCAAGTAAAAAAGAATAATTTTCAAGTAAAACTTGGAATATTCAATCAATAAATGGATTTTCTACCAAAAAAGATAAATTTTGAACAATATACATAAATTTTCAACCAAATAGTTGAATAGTCGATGAAATGCTTCAATTTTCAAGCCAGAAATCCATTTTTTCTACAGACAGAACAGTTGCATTTTCAAGAAAAAAGTTTATTTTCAACTAAAACGGATTAATTTTTATCCAGACAGTTGCATTTTTAACTAAAAAAAATACGAATTTTCAACCAAGAAGTATGACTTTTCAACAAAATTTTTGAATTTTCAACAAATGTTTCATTTAAACTCTGAACACACCTTTTCCGGGAATTTAATAAATTTCACTATTTCAAATTATAACTTGTGCAAGGAAAATCGTAAACGCAGTTAATTTACGTTTTAATATTTACTAAATACGGCCAAAAAATGTGTTCAGAGTTCAAATTATGTATGTTTATGGTATATTTCGCCATTTATTAAATACCTGTATGTCCGCCCAGGTATTTCTCAAGCTCAGTTGGTGATGATTCTGTAAAAAAAATATAGGGACTTTTTGTTTACCAAAAGTGGCGTAGTTGAATTTTTATTGGAGAGAATTAATTTTTAATACAAAACCTAATTTTCTACAGTTTAATTTTGTACCAAATAGTTGAATCTTCTGCCAAAGTGTTGAATTTTTGAGCGAAAAAGAATGTTTAACAAAACTGTTAAATTTTTAGTTAAAACCAATTTAACCAGAAAAAAACGAATTTTCCAGTATGTAAATTCGTTTCTTTAATTTATTTGACCTACGAATCCTGTTAATCCTTAACAGTTTATGGGCTGAGATCCGCAAAATTTAAAATAAAACAAAATCCTGGAAGCGTGTTCATGCGGCGTCTTTGGTCTTGACATCGTTGCTCAATGTAAAACATTTGCTTTCTCAAAAACAGGAACAGTATCGTGTATGGGACTTGTTCTCATGATAATGCCACGCAAATTTTAATCAGTGCTTTTAATTTTTTACCGATTTGTTAACATTTTATACTAAATTGAAGCGAACGCGCGTGGACGGACATAATTCCCTTTAGTGATACCTAGTGACGCGAGCAACAATTTTGACTATTAGTAGCACGCTGAACTTAATTCTAAATTCACGCGAGAGCGCGAACGATTCAGACATTTTTGCTTTGTGTCAAGTTGAGGCCCTGCTGATTGAAAATGACATGTGGGAGAGCGCCTTCAGTAAAAAAGAAAATCCTGCAGTTATCAGGGGCGACATCCCATCTGTCACTGCACAGAAAGCATAGATCACCCAGGATCGTAAGGCTTACTCTGATCTCATTTTATCCATTCACCCTTCAAAACTCAAGCAGATTCAAAGCTGCGAAACATCCAAAGAGGTATGGGTTATACTTGAAAATATTTATTTGTCAAAAGGTCCGAGGCGCAAGGCAACGTTGCTCAGGAAACTTACACCGTGAAGAAAGCCAGACGGTGAAGATGTTAAACAGCATCTCACAAAATTTTCTGATGCCGAAGACAAACTTCAGGATATGAATGTTGAAATAAACGGCGATTTGCTCACAATCATGCCTCTCAATTCCTTGCCAAACAGTTTTGAGAATTTTCACTCCGCAATTCATTCCCGTGACAATTTGTCTGGCGTAGATGTGCGTAGATGCTCTTACAGTAAAAATTATAGAGAAGCACGGCGTGAGAAGTCAAAAAATAAACGAGATTGATTCCAGCGGACATCAGGATGGCGAAAAGTCTTCAGGTCCACGTGTAAACTATAAGTGTAGTTTCTGTAAGAAACAGGGTCATAAAGCTGCACATTATTTCAAGAAAAATAATTCGAAAAAGGAAAAGGCTACCATCGCGGAGAAAGCCTACTTTCTAAAGTTGGAAACTAACAAATCAGCGAAAATGTTAGGCAAAAGTGTGAACACCGACAGGTGGTGTGTGGACAGTGGGTGTGAGTCTCTTTTCAGCAACAATCCTAACTCGTTCACCGTATCTTAGAAGATGCAGAGTGGACTACAATTGGCCAGCAGTGCAGTAATACAGGTAAAAGCAAAATGTGATGTCAGAAATTTTATTAACAGCTAAATGTGCAGTCGTTAGTGGCCTTGATGGAAATGTGAATATGATAGCCTATCGCGAAGGAGACTTGCTCTATCTGCGCGAAGGCGCAGAGTCAGCTTGCGCAGGTTTAAACAGCAAAATATCAGACGTAGTAGTATGGCACCGGCGTTTGGATCATTTAAATTCAAAGGACATGATCCCCATGCTAAAAAATAAAAATGTTTCAGGTTTGGACTTTAAGGACCCTGCTGATCTATGCACGTGTAAATCATGTATCGCTGGAAAGCGATACATGAAAAACTGTGCTGAAGGATCTTCAAGAAGTAGCCAAGATATGCAAATTAAGAAGAGCTATGTATGGTTTACGCCAAGCGGGTCGTCAATGGTATGCTGATCTCGATAAAACTCTCCGCAACATCGGACTCATCCCACCTGCACTTAGGTCAACAAGAATGCACACACATTCGTCTTGGTTTATGTTGACGACATCCTCATCATCTCATACGACAAAACCAGGGAGAGGCAAATCAAGTTTGAGTTGTCTCAAGTATTCACCAGCAAGGACCTTGGAAAAGCTAAGTATTGTTTGTAAATCAAGATCCAACAAGGAATAGAGAGATTATGTCTTTCAGAAGCGGATTACATCCGAGACATCCTTAAAACATTTGGAATGTGTGAGAGCAAACCTGTCAGCATTACACTTACTCTGGAAAGCAAACTATTGGTAGCCCTAATGTATCTTGCCATTGGGATACGCCCTGAAATTGCTCATGCCCTTAGTGCGCTAAGCCAATTTAATGGCTGTCACAAAAAGACTCGTTGGATTGCGGCTAAATGCATTCTGAGATACTTGTAGGGTACAATCGATCTCAAACTCGTCTACAAGAGTGATTACGAAAACCTCCAGGGTTACGTCGATGCTGACTGGGCGAACTGCAACATTGATAGGAGATCTTACACCAGTTTGGTTTTCATTATTTCTGGAGCTGCTATCTCCTGGGAATCCCGAAAGCAACAAACCGTTGCGCTTTCTTCAACAGAGGCCAAATATATGGGCCTCACCGACACACCTGAAGATGTCATGCATCTCATCGGATTTCTGAAGGAATTAGGATTTTTACAGCTTTCTAACGCAGAGATCTTTAATGACAAGCAAGGTGCTGGAAAATTTTCAGCAAACCCAGTTTTCCACTCGAAGTCTAAACATATCTACATCAAATATAATTTCATTCGTGATGTGTATAATAGTCGACCAATGAAGCACCCAAGCACATTTCTGGTACCAAACGGCTCGGCCTTATTTCAATTGAAAATTCACCAAGCTCAAATTGAGGGAGATTGCTGGAGGTCACAATTCTCGCCCTATTCATAATAAAGATGTCTCCATGTATTGGAATTTTTTCGCGTTCCGTTTTATATTTACTTCGATTCCACTATTATTTTATATTCACAAAGTTTCAACTGTTATTCCTTACAACGTCAATTTTTCGGTACGTTTTTGTATTTCAAATAGAATATATGGAATTTCATTTGGTATGTAAAACCATTTGTTTTATTTATTCTTTTATTCATTCTTAACCATTTTCAGCCAAAAAAAATTTCAACTTAAATTATGAATCTTCAACCAACAAAATTTATTTTTAAGTATGAGTAAAGACTATTTTATTAAATACTTCTGGCCGCCCATATGGCACTCAACGTAGGGCAAAAACTAGACCTTTTGGCAAAATTCTCTCATACTTGTTTTAGATTGTATTTTAGTTTTTAAATTACCTCGAAAAGGTTCACTTGATGATGTTGGAGTGAATGCTATTCCTGTAAAAAGAAATATAGGGACTTTATGTCAACGAAAAGTGGTGTAGTTAAATTCTATTTAAGAGAATTAATTTTCAATATAAAAACTAATTTAAAAAAAAAAAGTTCAATATTCAACTTCAGAATATGAATTATCAACTAAAAAGTCAATTTTTCAACTAGTTAGTTGAATTTTCAACACAATAGTTAAATTTACAGTTAGAAAAATCAATTTTTAAAAAAGAAAACTAATTTTCAATACAGAAGATTGATTTTTTTTACCAAAAAAGATGAATTTTCGAACAAAAATTTCGTTTAATTTCGTATCAAATTGTTGAATTTTCTACCAAAGTATTGAACTTTCAGCCAATCAGTTGAATGTTCAACAAAATTTGTTTTAGATTATATTTGGGTTTTTAAATTACCTTTTCCTGGTCTACGGGATGGCCTTTGTGGTGATGTGTCTATTTCTGTGAAAAGAAATATAGGGATTTTTTGTTAACGAAATTTTTCAATGAATCCCAAAGTTGATGGGCGAAATAAAGATGTACTCGTTAATTCTTTTTCTTCAAATAAGATGAAAATATAAACGTTTTACTTTGCCGAAAATAGTACCCGTTTGTCTTATTTCATAAAATTTTCAAATATATATATAATATTAGACATTTATCTTTGCTGAAATATTACATTTATTCTTATAGAAATAATAGCGACTGAACAATTTACAGTTAAAAATGTCAAAATATTATATTTCGAAGCACTCGTTTGAATCGTCTTTTAATATTGAAAAAGATATTTAAATTTGAATATTTTTCTACTTAATGAAAATAAAATTATCAAATGTAAATTAAAATGTTCTATTATTTAAGTATTCACATTAAAAGCATAATTTTTAAAACTTTTTGTGATGTGCTGCATAAGGGTGGTCCAAATTTATACCTGGAAGAATTCGACTATCGATTTTTGTTGATCAATACACCCCCCCCCCTAAAATTTTTTCGTTTGCTGGAAAAAGAAATTAGTTTTTTTTCAAATCGATCAACATTCACCCCCCCCCCCCGGGCTTTGATATGACCATAGAATTTTAAATGGAAAGGTTTATTTTTCGAAAGAATGGAAAACGGAAGTACTTGTTATTAACTTTTTGTACATTCAAGTTTAGTCACCTGTTAAGCAATGTTAAAGGATTAATTTCCATTCAAAAACTTTTAATTTTGAAAATGTGTACAAGTGAATTATTAATTATTTGATAAACGTTTATTTCATTTATCAGATGAACATCAAAATTCCAATAAAATGTTAGATAGCTATGATTAGTTTAGTGCACTTTACTTTCAGTAAACATTATTTTATTAAATACCTCTGGATCCGCCTATATAGCACTCCATGTAGGGGGAAGAGTAGACGTTTTCTCAAAATTCTCTAATATTTGTTTTAGATTGTATTTTAGTTTTTCAATTACCTTTTCCTGGTCTACGAGGTGGCCATGGTGGTGATGGGTCTGTTGATTCTGTACAAAAAAATATAGGGATTTTTTGTTAACGGAATTTTTCAATGAACCCCAACGTCAGTGGTTAAAATGAAGATGCCCTGAACCCTCGTTAATAGCTTTTTCTTTAAATAAGATAAAAAATATAAACTTTTTGATTTGCCGAAAATAGTACTCATTTATCATATTAGAGTGCATAATTCTCGAAAATTTTTACAAATATTAGGCATATATATATTTGCTAAAATAGTAAATTTATTATTATAAAAATAATAGCCAGTGAAAAATTCACAGTTAAAAATTCAAAATGAAAATGTTGTCTTATTCAGGTCCTCACGACTTTTGGAATTAACATAATATTTCAAATGGAAAAGGTCGTTTTTCGAATGAATGGAAAAAAGAAGTACGCGTTATTACCTTTTTGTAAATTCAAGTTTAGTGAGCTGTTAAGGAATGTTCCAAGAATAACTTCCATCCAATAACTTTTGATTTTGAAAAACCACAATTTCCTTATAATGTGCCCGGTAAATACCCCCAAAAATGCAACACAGCCGTTTTTTGTAAAATCCATGCTAAAAAACTATATTTCTTGGATTTTTTCCCACATGATTTACTTTTATTCGATAAGTGACAGGTTTCCGAGTATTTTTTAGCTAATTTTAAATTGTTTAGAGAATTATTATTTGCTTAAAAAATTTTTTTCTGCTGTAGATCCTGAAAACTTGTTATTTTTCGGGATACATGATACAGCTAATGAATATCTCGTGAAGTCTTTATTTTTTAACATATTTAGTGACTATTTAGAAAAATTTCATTTATGTAAAAAATTTTTGTACCCTGCTCTCTAAATCTGAATTAGTAAGAAGTTACTAAGAAAATAGTGCCGATTCGTTTACTAATTCACTTTAGTAAGCATTTTTACTATCAATTAGTTATAAAGTACTAATTTGCAGTAAAAAACTACTAATTCATTTAGTAAGACCTACTAATTGATTTAGTTACCCTTACTAAATAAATTAGTGGTCTTTTCCTGCAAATTAGTACTTTTTAACTAATTGATAGTAAAAATGCTTACTAAAGTGAATAAGTAAACGAATCGGCACTATTTCATTAGTAACTTCTTACTAATTCAGATTTAGAGAGTGTAAATCGTGAAAAGTTATTATTTCCTTGAAATAATTTGTTTAAACAATTTTTTGCCCAATATACTACTTTCTGGAATAAATGACGCAGTTAAAAAATGTTTCACGTAATATTTTGTGGGGAAGATAGTTTTTAATTATTTAAATAATTATCAGTTATTTTTCAACAAGATGATATTTTTTTTTTTCAATTTGAAACTGTCTTACGCAAAAAATATCACTGTGAGCATAAATGAACTGCGTTGTTAACTTTGGAAAGTAGTAACTTTTCACGATTCACAGGGGTAAAAATCGTTGAGATGAATTAAAATTCTTTAAATAATTTCCAAATATCCAAAACAAAAAAATATTACTCTTAATATTCGTAAATTATTTCATTACTTTCAGAAAATGGTAACGATTTACTATTTGCTGGAAAAAATATTATGCAAATAGAAAGTGCTTAAACAATTGCAAAATATTACATTGACATTCATCATCTATATCAATTACCGCGAAAAGTAGTAACTTATCACGATTTACTGAAAAATATATAGTTTAAAGAAATAATAATGGTTTTAGAAATTAATAAGGTAGATGTCCCAGTAATCGGGACGGTCCCAGTAATCGTGAGTTTTGAGGTGTCAACGCCAGAAGTAAGTATTTTTCGCATAAAAATACAATCCTAAAATATTTTTAAGTAAGTTTGAACAGTGCATGTTGTGGAAACAAAATTATTTTTTACATTCTCATCTAGAGAAGGTATTAGATTTGTGTAAAATTTG
>CAKNYM010052312.1:305212-342542 GCA_932195095.1 Andricus curvator | reverse complement strand
CAGACATCTCGGAGTCTTGGATTTCGCCCACCCAAACCTGAAATACCAAATTACGACTTGTTACGATCCTGAAGATCCTGAATTTCATTTGACAGATTTAGGTTAGGTTTATACCGGCGTGTTCACACGACGTGCTTGCGAGTTAGAATCACATCTCGTTGATTATTTCTATGTACTTAATTGAGTTAAAACTATAAACGATTATCATTAATTTCTTATAAATGTTTTTTGGAAATTATGCTTATTCTGTTAATTAAACTCGAAGCAAATGAACAGAGAATCCGAATCCGAGGTTAAAAAGACCCCAGCACGTCAGGATTCTGACATAACCTCAAAAAACCTCATAAAAAATATTTTTCCGGGTCTGGAGGTCAGACCATGTTTATTATATGTTTTTGGGGTCACTGAAAAAATCGTCTGTTTTTCAAGTGCCCTCTGCGTGAAGAATAACCCATATAATAAATATAATTATTATATCTATATATTACAAAAAAGTAATATGATACATCATAAAATATTATTTTGTATTACAAATAACGAAATGATATATGTTTAAAATCAAATAGACTTTCTAACCAAGCTAAAATATTTGAAAATTTTGAATAGAGCCGTGCAGTCGTTTATTCGAATTTTTAATACAAATTCAAGAACGCTTGGAACATTGGATTTTTCGAAATAGAAAAAAATTTAACTGTACATCAAACCGCCTTGATTTCCTTGAATTATTACAATTTTTAAAATCAAAATAACTTTTTTGTGTGTAAAAATGTATCAAAAATTCAAGTAGAATCTTCGAAATTCGACTTGTTCGAATATTCGAATAAATCGAATTTCAAATATTCAACTTGAGGTTTAGAGTCATTTTTTTACAAAAAAAAGGAGTTATTTTGATATAGAAATTTTAATAGCTTAAGAAATCAAACCTGTTTGATGTACATTTAAATTTTGTTCTATTTCGAAAAAAACAACTTTCCAGGCGTGTCTAAATTTGTATTACAAATTCGAATAAACGACTGCACACCTCTAATTTGTATAGTCTCTCTCAAAGAAAGACCATTAACGAATATTTTCATCTTTGGCAACTTATTTTTCGAAGTCTTTAATAAATTACGAATTAGAATTAGGTTTCAGCTAATTTTGATAATTTCTTTTTCTGCATATTAGCTTTTTTTTGGAATCAGCTAAAGAAATTTTAGCAAACTGGCGCATTCTATTCTGCAAATATAAGTGAAAAGTGTAGGCCAAAAATTCCTTCCCATGTTCTGCACAAGAAAAGCAAAACTTGAGTTTAGAAAAATCATTCAAGACTAAGTCAAAAACATGACTTTGCTTGCAATGCAGAGAAAACGAGTTTTCGATTGATTTTATAAAATCAAAGAGTTTAAAATTCGGGTACTGGAGATTGTAATTTTGATCTAAAGTGATTAATTTTGCCACTGCATGATTAATTTGGATTTGACCTACACTTTCGTCGCTTGCAGAATAAAATAGTGCGGATTTGCAATCAACGCAGTTCCTCTTTTAATTTTTGACAAATTTGACCTGTAATGTAACACATTAAACAAGGATTGTGAAAATGGCCCGGTGGAGTTTTCTACTACTGTTTTTATGTTTATCGCATTAATTATGCCGATGTGTATTGCTGCGGGGTGCAAATCAAGTTAAAAAAGTGTACTCGGAGAACCCGAAGATCCTCAATATGAAAAAAATTAATTTTTCCGTCGTTTGGATAGACCCAGCTATTAAAGCTTTATGGCAAAAAGCTTTAATTCTGAAAAAATTTACCGTGAAAGCTGGCCAGTTCGTTTATAGTAAACATTTTTTAAAGGAAGACATTCTCTACGAGAAAATGCTAAAAGGACCCGATGGCACTAGTTTGTTAAAGGTAAATAATTATATATTTACTGTAAAATTGGAATCAAAATTTACAAATAAAATAAAATAAAATTCTTTTTTATTCAATAAACTGCATTATTAGGTATTTTCACTTACTACTCGTTTCAAAAAAATTCGGTTTGTTTTCCCGCCAGCAAGTGCAACAACAAACACAATTTATTCATATTTTTAGTAATTTTCAGAATAAAAAATATGTACCAAGTTAGTCTAGTCAATGTCTTCTTTGAGTAGGATACAAAAAAGTGGCGTTAATTTCAGGATTAAATTAGAAGGCTACAAAATGTATGATACTAACCTCAATTTTCCTTCATTAACAATTCATGCGACCAAAATCTTAAATTAATCTTACTTTTTTTAAACGAGTAGTAAGTGAAAATACCTAATAAATACAGTTTATTGAATAAAAAAGAATTTACTTTTATTTTATCTTTAAATTTTGATTTCAGTTTTACGGTAATTACATAATCACTTACCATTCTCAAAATAGTATCATTAGGTCCTTTTAGGATTTTCTCGTGGAGAAAGTCTTTTTGCCATAAAGCTTTAATAGCTGGGTCCTCCGGAACGATGAAAATATTATCTTTTTCATATTCGATCGATACACTTTGGCATAATTAATGTGATGAATAAACTTAGAAACACCAGTAGAAAACTCCACAGGGCCATTTTCACAATAATTTTATAAAGAAACCGTTTTATTGTTACATTTTTAAGATAATCACGACTCTACATGACGAAAGCCATATAACCGTCAAAACAACACGAAAAAAGTTACAGTGACAGCTCGCGGACGTTTGACGTTCCCATGTGCTACGTTACGTCATTGAAATTTGATCCTCACTTCAGTCCTGTTTTGATCCAAAAAAGTTGTACTAAAACGTCGTTTATCGGCATCAAAATAAAGTGGCATTAGAATGGAGCCACCGGAGACTATATTTTTGGAGGACTGTTTCAATGCCGAAAACTAGCCTTGAAATGATACTTTTTTTTTACAGTGTTCATTTGAATTTTTTTTGAATTGTTTTGTAGACATTGGACATTTTTTAGTTAGAAATTAGTAGGGTTTCAAAGATTTAAAGAGATGTGAAATTATTTTTTGAAATTCACCCTGAATTCTTTTTAATTCTTTGGAATTCCGTTGATTTTTTTTACTTCACTGGAATTATTCTAAATTTACTCAATTATACTTAATTCAATGGATTTTTTTTTCATTTTCAAAAGTTTTTATTTAATTGATCCTGAAGTCTTTAAACTTCGCCTTGAACTCTTAGGCATTTCATGAAATTTTTTCTAATTCCCTTGAATTTTTCTCAGCTCATTTCAAAGTTACTGAATTCATAAAAGTTTCTCCATATTTTAAAATTGTTTTCAATTGATTCAAATTTTTGTTTAATTCACCTTGAATTTTCATGAATTTCATCGAATTCTTCTCGTTTATCTTAAATTCCTCTAAATTTATTCCAATGTTACGGAAATCAATGGAATTTTTTTGACTCTTAAAATTGTTTCTAATTAATTCGAATTCGTCGGAATTTAACTTGAATTCTTTTGAAGTCTTATAAATTCATCCTGAATTTTTTACCCTTTGAGCGCGAAAAAAGTACCCTATGAGCGTGACGAAAAGTACTATTTGGTCCCTATGTTTTATCCCATAGGGACTGTGAGGCCTGGTATCTACAACAGATTGAAGTCTTTTTCCAAAAGTGTTATTGAAGAACGATGCGATTCTGAAGTATGAATCATTTTTTGCCACATTTTTTGTCTTCAATTTTGTGATCTAAAAGAAATTATTTTTCCTTTAGTACGCCATGCACAGATTCAAGTGCCCATCGAATTTTTGTAACGAAACATGATTCGTTAAATTCATCCGTGGACCATTGTTTCCTATTTCCCTTTAAAGCAGACATTAAAACATTGAAATGCTTTTCCTTTAACTTTTATTCTATATCTCGAAAACCGCGATCAAGAAAAAAATATCCCTTTTTTCGAAAACTTACGCAAACCATTTGGATCTTCAATAACACTTTTTAGAATTTCGGCATTATTTTTATTAGCAAGGTATGTATGGACGGTTTACAAAGAGGAACTTTTTTCTGCTAAAAGTGAGATTTTATCTGATATTCATTATTACTTCTCTTTTGATGTCTAGTGTACGTTCCACTAAAAATTAAAAATAATTGATTGTCGATGTCGAACAATTCTTTTCGCCATATCAGTTGTATGCTCTTAAATAATATTATCTCTCTTAAGAGAACCTTAAACAAAACGATGTGGCAAAACATTATTTTCAAGGCATTTGACTACATTGGCACAATATTTAGATACTTCATATTCATTTTCTAATTTTAAGATAGAAGAAAGCATTTTATCAGAGTTCCTAGTGTTCAATTTGCACAAAAAGACTACGAGTGCTTGGATCACAGAACAAGATTGGCTATTTTCCAACGAAAACAAAAATTTCTTTAAGAGCATTAAGTTGCTCTTAATTTAAGCATGTGAATAGTTTTAATCGTTTTTTGGACGTCGTAGAAAAGCAGAGGCAACAATATTTGTGAGTTGCTACAGTACGTTGAATAAGAAGTTCAATCCGTTCAACATCAGGAATTTTATCATTTGATGTGAGTTTAATTTCAAACATTGGATCATCATTAATTGTCTCATTATCGGAAGAAGAAGCGTGGTCCTTGTCAGTATTAGAGACGCTTTTAAAATCCTTATTATAAATAGAGATTCGACAACTTTACTGTGGCACAGCATGTCATCAACAAATATTATTCGGTTTAAATAAAGAGAAAAATCATTTGCTTAGGTTCCGTTTTTTATTATCTTTTTTTTTGTCACAACCAAAGCGTCACAACCAGCACATTTTACATTTATTTTTGGCTCAAACATTTTTAAATCTAAAGAAGAGGTGTTTCAAAGCACAAGTATGTAGCACAATTGATACTGCTAACAGATGATAATCAAGTTTGGTTCGAAATAAGTAAATAGCGGAGTCAGAAATATAGTGTCGTGGCAGACAGTAAGATGTCATAAAAATTATTTTGTTTAATTGAAAATGTAGCGATTCCACTTTTTTAAAATTATTATTTATAGTGGAATATCCAACTAATTGGTTGAAAATTATCCCACTTTGTTAAAATTGAACTACTTTATTAAAAAGTATCAACTATTACATTTTCGGTTAGGAAATCTTCTTAAAAATATATCTTTTTAGTTGAAAATTTGATTATTTTGTTGGAAACTCGTTGTCTTTTGGTTTAAAATTTATTTTTTGACGGAAAATTTAACTATGCCAGTTGAAGATTCATCATTTTATTTAAAAATTTAACTATTTCCTTATCTGGCCCTGGTTTATTCTTCATTAAAATCCCTCTTAATTTCTTTTACGAAAATAACATAGTATTGTAATCTTTACTTCATTATTAATTTGTTATAGAATGAAACTTTTCATTTTTCTTTCCTCTTTTTTATTTTTGTGCAAATAAACAAATTTCTTTGTTTTTAGGAATTCCAATAGGAGCATTTTGTGGTGTTTGTCCAAATTTGATCGTTGAATTCTTGTTTTATTTTCAGAAATTCTATAGATTAACTTGATTATTGGACGTTAAATGGGATTTTGAATTTTATTTTAATCTCATTTAAAATTCTTAAATTTTCATTAAATTATTTTATAATATATATTTAACATTTTGTTTTCCAGACTTTTACTTCGTATCTCGCTTTGTGTGACTGAAAATTTGAATCTTCGATTTTCTAATAGCATTCTCTAGGCTCAAAAGAAGAACGTCAAGTTCTATCGAAAATGGTTAAAGGAGATTTTGATAGGCGTTCTTTAAAGGAACAATTTTTTAAAAACTTTTTTTGTGTCGCGTTGTTTGACTGATAATTTGAATTTTTGATTTTTCAATAGCATTTTCAATGTTTAAAAGAAGAACAGTGAGTGTCATCAAAAAATACTTAAAGGCAACTTTGTAGGTCTTTTTAAAAGTGCTACTTTCTTTTCTTGACTTTTTTCATATCTGACGACGTTGAAAAAAAATTCGAATTTATGATTTTTAATAGAAGCTTTGATGTTTGAAAGAAAAACCGTGAGTTTTGCCAGAAAAAGGTTAAAGACAATTTTATAGGTCTTCTTAAAAGGAAAAATTTATTTTGTGAATTATTTTTTGTATTTTCCATTATTTTGCCAGGAAATGCAATTTGTTTTGAAACGTTATCACCAATAAAACCAAAACCATACTTCTTATCAAAAAAATTGTCTAAAGTACATTTACAGATCTTTTTGAGGTGAAGAATTTTTCTCAACATTGTTTTCGTGTCTCGTATAGTTTTTCTGGGGAATTAAGTTTTTTATTTTTTTCAAATGCGTTATTGTGATTAAAACAAAAACTAAATTTCTTATCTCAGATTATTTTTAGATGAAAAATTTTGTTCATATCGCAGTTTTTCTGGAAAATTGAAATCTTTATTTTTAATAAAATTTTTCACGATTGAAACAAAATTTACGCGTCTCATCAAAACATAATTAAAATAGATGATTCTTAATGATATTTTTCACGATTTAAACGAAAAGTACTCGTCTTATCAAAAAATGCAGCCTGGAATTTTCGATTATTTTAGTAGTTTCTCTAATAATAAAACCAGAACTGTTGATCAAGAAATGCTGGTTAACTCAACGACAACGACTACGACAAACGGACACCATCAAAATACCTGTTTTCAAAGCTCTATTCTAAGTTAAATTCCAATTTTAAACCATTTTTTTTTAATTTCAGCATACTTGATTCATTTTTCTCATTATAAAGCCGCCGAATATACTGACATGTAATTGGTCACGTGACAGAATGTCATATGTATATAATGAAATCCGCGATAGTCAGTTTTCACACAAAATTATGATGAGAATGAAAAATATGAATAAATATGAAAAATAAACTTTAGGTCCTTGCATTTTTAAATTTCGTATAATTTAAAAATATTATGTCAATGTTTTAAACAATTACAGGTAATATTTTAAACATTTAATATTTAAAAAGACTGCCTGCGCGTCTTGTTTTAAAATACTTTATTTTTCAAAGAGAATTTTTTCTTCAGAATTCGAATTTGTGAAATAAAAATTGAAAATAAAAGCCGTTCAAACATTTTATGATATGTCCAAAAATACTGAGCTAAATTCAGTAAAATCTATTGAGTCCACATTTTAAATATCGCCTACTTTAATTATTATTATTTGTTCTTAGAATTTGTTGTTGCGCTTGAGAATCATAAGTCGCGTTGAGGATACCGATCAGAGAAATTAAGTATTTTTAATAACAAATTCATAATTTGACCAAATTCTGTACACTCGTTTATTTTATTTTGTACTTACACAAAGATTTGAATGATCGAAATATCAAATTGATTACTTTTGTATTAATGATAATTTTGTGTTACCAAAACTTAAAAATTAATTTATAGAATTAAATAATTATAATTAAATTAAAAAAGTAATTTCATTATGAATGATAAATTTCACCGTAATTTTATTATCAGTAAAGTAGGAGTTCTTGGAGGCTGATTTCTGACTCAGCAGGACATCTGCTCAGACGTGTTTTTTAGTAAAGATTCTCGGCGACTTTGCGCATTAATATCTAGCAGATCTACAGTTTTGCATATGAATAATTAAAATTAAAAATACATTTGTTTTTAAATGAAAAAAACATGTGCGCTTTGTCCGAGAACGGTACATTTATTTTCAAAAACTCGCATAGGGTAATCGGTACAATGATTGGCCACCTTCAAGCTCTAGATTCATTGAGGAATACAGGCAAATAAAATCAACAATAAATAGCGCAGAGTATACTCTCAACGCACTATTTATTAATAATTTTGATAAAAAATATTTTGTTATAAAGTATATTTTGAGAAAAAAGGAAAGTCATTGTGGGGGATGCCACCGATTGTATCAATAATCCTACGTTGAAAGGGACAGATGTAAACGCGTTTCATTGAATATCTCGGTTCGTTCCACATTTGAATGAATTTTATAAATTTCTTGTACAGTTTCTTGGTCTTTATCAGGATGGCAGTATTGCGCTAACTCTGGAGCAAAGTCGGTCGCAGTTGGTCATGGTCATGGCATCACTTGTATCCGCTCTTCTGGAGGAAGCAATATAAACGACTTCGACTCCAGGTCAAATCGCGCATACGCAAATTTACCGCGTATCAGTAGATCATGAGCATGAAGTTCTTCCAAAGTTAATTCCACTACCTGACCGTTCTTTATTACTGAATTAATAAAAATTTGTATTTAATTAGTAATTAAGTGGTGGACTCAAGGAATAGTAATATTTCAGCATTTCACTAATAGAATATTAGAAAAATCAGAATTTTGCAATTACCTGGTACGCCAGTTGTAGAATATACTTTACATAATATCCCAGGATATATACCTTCTCCAATCAGAAGTCCAGTACGGTAGACCAAATTACCTGAGAACGGCATGACACTCCTTGCTCGATTTGGTTCTATTCAAGTGAGAAAAATATAGTTACTATCTACACTCAACTCCCGATAAAAGAATCCTCGAATTACGAATTCCTAGAACTGCTGGTCCCGCGGGGTCGAGAGACGTTTGCTCAACCAACCAGCAGCGTAGCGAAGTGAACGTAACTCACGCGCGTCTGGTACCTAATAGGTTCTACGCCGCTGACTGTTTACGTTCCTATTGCCCCGATTAAGGATCAAGGCTACTTGCACGTCATCGCCGAAACCGTTCTTATATCGGGCGTTGAGTGTATTTTAAAGATTAAAAATTCATTATCTTATAACTACTAAACTATAATAAACTGCAACTAAAATTCAGTTATGAATTTTATTTCGGAATACTCTTTTTCGAAATTTTAGGAAATAGTTTGATATGTTTAAAAACCATTTTCAATTTGCTCTTAAAGTTCATTTTTCAAGAGAAAAAATCATTACAAATTTTCTGAAGAATATCGAGAAAATTTTTGTTTCAATCTTGTCCGATTTCTGAACCTTCTAATCTTTGAAAATTATTCATATTTTTCCTGAATTTTTTTCAATGCTGCAAAATCAAAAAAATTGCCTTAAAATCTTTCTGATTCTTCTTTGACAATTTTTCAAATCTTTTGAAATGTTTTGAAATCTCTGTAAATAATCTCTTAGACTTAATTTTTCAAAATAAAATTTGATGTTAATTTTTCCTGTGAATCTTAAAAAAAAAATTTCATTTTCGCAAAACCTCAAAAAATTCTTTAAAAATCTTTACGAATTGTGATTATTTTTGAATCGTTTTAAAAGTTCTGAATATCTCTTAAACTTACTCAAATTTTTTCTGTGATTATGTAATATGGCGAAACTGCAACATTTTGTTTCAAAATCTTTCACACACTTTTTAAAAATTTGAGGAAATAATAAAAAATGTATTGTGAATCTTAAGTCCATGTGACAAGTGGGTCACGTGAACGGATTCCTACCTTACCGACACTTTTTTTATTTCCTAACTTATTTTCACACAAATAGCCACATCGAGTTCAAAATTTAAGATAATAAATAAGAAGCACTAAGGAAGGTGGCTCTGGTCCTAAATTTTAATAATCATGAAAAAAGCAAAAAAAATTAATTACAAAAAAAACTTTTTTCATAATTATAAAAATTTAGGACCAGTCCCACCTTTCTTAGTGCTTCTTATTTATTATTCCAAATTTTCAACTCGATGTGGCTATTCGTGTGGAAATAAGTTTACAAATAAAAAAAGTGTCGGTAAGGTAGGAATCCGGTCACGTGACTCACTCGTCACATGGCCTTAAGAACATTTTTTTCATTCTCTTAAAACCTTGCAAAATTTAGTTTACCTCAAAATTTTTTAAATCCTGAAAAATTAAAAAGAAATTTGAACTCTAGCATATTCTTTTTCCACACATTTTGAAATCTTCAAATTAACAATTATAATTCTCAAATAAAACCTAAATGATTTAAAATTTCTCCAGAAATCTTGAAAAAAATGGAAACCCCTCAAATCTTTTATAATCATTAAGAAGCTTCTAATTTTTTTCGAATTCTTCAAAATAAGTTTTCGCCCATAATTTAATTTTTCTTATCTCTTTGAAAATGTAAGAAAGATTATAAATTATAGTGTCGTAACGAAATGTTAAGAAAAGAATTATTTCTCATTAGTAAACAATAATTTACAATTGAAATTTTGTCTTGTATTAATAATGTTTAGATACATTTAAAAATAAATTTAATGATGAATTAAAGTTATTTATTTAGAAATTTTGTCAAACAAAGTTAATGGTGCAGAAAATTCCGAAATGAAAATGTTACGTAATCGGGTCAAAATACCCCCCCCCCTAAATTAACAGACCGTAACGAAAAACCAAAAACCCCTCCCCCCTTTTTAATGTTACGTAATATGTGAATGCTCCCTTTCTAAAAATTTTAACTAAATAGTGCAGTTGTACAGTTTCTTGTTCATCATCACGATGACAGTATTGCGCTAACTCGGGATCAAAGTCGGTCACACATGCTCATGATCAAAGAAAATTTGTTTCCGCTTATGTTGAGGTAATTTGAAAAAATATTTAGATTCCTCATATTGTGCATACAAATATTTACCCCGTACTATTATATCGCCAGTACAATGGTTAGCCCGATATATTCTCATTGATTGACCGTTCTTTATTACCGAATTAATGGAAATTTGTATTGAATTAGTAACTAAGTAGATGAATCACGGAATAGTAATATTTGAGCATTTCACTAATATAATATTAGAAAAATCAGAAATTTTCAATTACCGTGATCAGGAATTCGAGGCTGTAGTCCAATAAGCGCCCCACTTTGTTCAGAACGACGCCTGAGTGTATTAAATATTGACCAATCGGGGCTTGTTGTTGCAAGAGGATGTATGCCTGATCATGTAAGAAAAATATGGTCAATAACTATTTTTTTTCAAATTAAATTTATTCAGAAAAAAGATCCTCTCTTTCCGCTCCGCTGGGATTCGAACGCCAGGTCAACTGATTTCCGGTCAGGTGCTCTAACCACTGAGCTACTAGAGAGATCAGAGGAAGAATCCTTTTTCTGAAATACGCTTTATTTTGCAAAATGTTATATACAAGTCAATTTAACTAGGAATCTGTATTATCATCGGAGATGGTAACGATCGATCAGAAGAGAAATCCTTTCACATATACTGTGAAAATGGAAATCTACAATATCAATCAAAGTTATATCCTTTAATACAGAAAATATTTAACGTCCTCTCAGACTAGATGGAGCTATGAATTAATTTTTTTTTTTGATTAAATTCATTCAGAAAAAAGATCTTCTCATTTCGCTCCGCTGGGATTCGAACGCCAGGTGCACTGATTTCCGGTGAGGTGCTCTAACCACTGAGCTACTAGAGAAATCAGAGGAAGAATCCTTTTTCTGAAATACGCTTTATTTTGCAAGATGTTATATACAAGTCAATTTAACTAGGAATCTGTATTATCATCGGAGATGGTAACGATCGATCAGAAGAGAAATCCTTTCACACATACTGTGAAAATGGAAATCTATAATATCAATCAAAGTTATATCCTCTAATACAGGAAATATTTAACGTCCTCTCAGACTAGATGGAGCTATAAATTAATTTTTTTTTTTATAATTAAATTTATTCAGAAAAAAGATCTCCTTTCGCTCCGCTGGGATTCGAACGCCAGGTCAAAAGGAGAAGATATTTTTTTGAATACATTGAATTAACATTTTTTTTTAATTTGTAGCTCCATCTAGTCTGAAAGGACGTTAAATATTTTCTTTATTAGAGGATATAACTTTGACTGATATTGTAGATTTCCATTTTCACAGTGTGTATGAAAGGATTTCTCTTCTGATCGATCGTTACCATCTCCGACGATAATACAGATTCCTAGTCAATAACTATTTTCAAGAATAAAAAAATAATTATCTCATAAGTGCTAATTATACTAAATTACGAGTCTACTAATAATGATCTGAGAAATTCAATTTTGAGTTTTATTTCTGAATCCCAAACATTCTTTATTGGTGCAAAAAAATTGTATATTGTCAAATCTCTATTCTGCCCCTGTCCAAGCTCTCCCGATTTAAGAAGCTTTACTTCGAGCAATATTTATTAATACCTTCTGATCCCTCCTTATGAATGTATTAATTTATTCTTATATATTATAGGAAATTTGGTATAGATCCATCATGATATTCCTATAATGAATTTCTTATAATTTTTTTGCGATTCTAGAAAAGTCATAATACAAAAGCATTATAAGAAAAGCAGTATAGAAATAAAGAATGTTGAAATATTGAATGAGTTGATTCAAAAAAAGAGAAAGTACAATCGAATGATTTGTTTATTGTACGTTTTTGTAGATTACTTCAATGAATAAGTTTAATTGAATTTGAATTCCAGAGAATTTCCATGCATTTTAAGTGAACTTTGGAAAATAAATTAAATTTCATTGAATTGCAAAGGATTCTTAGCGATTTCGTATATTTCAAGGCATTTTAAGGTATTTCAAGGAATTTCATTAGATATAAAGGATTTTATTGAATCTCCAGGGATTTTAGGTGATTTCAAAGATTTCTAGGGATTTAATTGGTTTTTCTAGAGAACGTTTGGATTTTCAGTTAAAAAAATTTATTTCTAGCAAAAAGAAAACTAATTTTCAACACAGATTTTCAACTCAATAGTTTGAAAAATCGATGTGATGACAGTTTCTAAAAAAATTTAAACAAATGGTGGAATTTTTAAACTAAAAAGATAAATATTTAACCAGAAATGTTTGAGTAAAATTTTTATTTAGGAGAATTGATTTTCAATGCGAAATTGAATGTTCAACAAAACAGTTGAACTTTTAGTTGAGAAAAAAATGTTAACCAAAGAGAAAGAATTTTCATGTGGAATTATGAATTTTCAACCAAAAAAATTAACTTTTAAAAATGTATTACAACTTTCAACCAAGTAGTGGAATTTTCAAACTAGAAACATGAAGTTTTAACGAAAAATGTGATAGTTGATATTTTAACTAAAAATATTTTGATTTTAAATAAAAAACATTTGTATATAAGCAAGAAAAAGAAGAAGTATGAGATTTGAAAAAATTGCTGAATTTTCAACAATGTAATTTAATTTTCGAACAAATAATAAAATTTTTACACCGAAAAAGAGTAATTCGTTACAAAGTTCGAAGCCTGTGATCATTAAATAAACTAGAAATTCATCAATTTAAAAATACAAATTTACAAAAAATACAAAATAATACAAACCATTTTTTAAATAGAAAGACAAATCAGACAAATCAAATTTTGTATTCGAAATGATAATTTTTCGAGCTGAAAAAGTGAAAGAAAAAGTTCTGTCGCACCCCATCCCTTTTCCAGCTTCATGATTTCTTTACAAAAATTGTCAGAATTATTCTATTTGAAAATCGAAGATCAAAAAGTCTTTTTATTCATGCGTCAACTTTTTATTTAAAAAAATAATAATGATAAGAGAATATTTAGAATAGATTTTAAAACAATTTTTGATTTATGAATAACAATTGAACAATTATAAATTTGTAAGAACCTAAAATTAAAATAATTTTACTTCTAATTAAAAAACTGTTCAGTTTAAAAAAATTTAGTCTTTTCATTTTTAATGTTTCTAACTTAAAATTGCTTAAAACGATATAATTTTGAAATCCTCTGAATTCGTTGATTCATTTTTCAATTTAGATAATTGAGAATGGTAGCGTAGATTTACGTATTCTTTTGAGTCTTTGCAATGCACAAGAGTTTAACAATTATTTATATATTGAGCGTTTAAATTTAAAAAAAAAAGGCTTTAGGGGCCTTTAGGGTGAAAAACAAATAAATACTTTGATTTTACTTTTTATAAATAAAAATTCAGTTATTTTGTTCATAATTCATCATTTTAGTTTAAAAATCTTTTTCTCAAAATTCAACTATTTTGTTAAAATTTTTTTAAATTATTTTTTTAACTGAAAATTTAACTATTCCATGTTTGGTTGAACATTTATCTTCTTCAGCTGAAAATTCAACTACTTGGTTGAAAATTCATATACTTTATTAAAAACTATTCTTCTAAAGTAGAAAATCAATTTTTTTTGTTAAAAATTAGTTTTTTTTTTGAAATTTTTTTACTAAAAATGTAACTATATCATGTTTGTTTGAACATTAATCTTCTTCAGTTTAAAATTCAATTACATATATGTTTGAAAATTTCTGTATATTGTTGAAACTTTGGTCTGTCTTTTGTGGTAGAATATTAATCTTCTTGGTAACTAATTCACCTTTTTGGTTGAAAATTCAACTATTAGCTGAAAGTTGCATTAAAAATTTTAATATTTGGTTGAAAATTCATGTATTTTGTTAAAGATTATCCTTTCTTGGTAAAAAATTATTTTTTTTTGTATTGAAAATTAATTTTTCCTTGGTTGAAAATTAGTGTTTCAAGTGAAAATCAATTTTTTAAACTAAAAATTTAACTTAATTTTTTGTCGAAATTTTTTTTTAAGAGACATTCAATCTTTTTGGTAGAAAATCAATTTGTTTCGTTGAAAATTTAATTATTTCGCTGTAAATATATTTTATTTGTTTAAAAATTCATTTCTCTATTTAAAAATTAAACCAGTCTATTTTTTGTTGAAAATTGATCTTTTTTAACCAAATATTCATCTATTTTGTTGAAAATTTGTCTTTTTTTGGTAGAAAATAAGTTTTTTTAACTAAAAATTTAACTATTCCATTTTTCGTCGAAAATTCTTTTATAGACATTCAATCTTTTTGGTTGAAAATTTATCTGTTTGTTTAAAAATTGAACTATCTCTTCGAAAATTAATTTTATTTCCTTAAAAAACTCATTTCTTCAACTTAAAGTCAAACTGTTCTATTTTTGTCAAAAATTGATCTTTTTTAGATGAAAATTCTTTTATTTTGTTGAAATTTTGTTTGTGGTAGCAGTATAACCTTTTTGATTAAAAATGCAACTATTAGGTTGAAAATTCTATTGAAAATTAAAATATTTGGTTGAAAATTCATATATTTTGTTAATTTTTTCAACTAAAAATGTAGCTATTCAATTTTTCGTCGATTTTTTTTTATAAACATTTAATCTGTTTGGATGAAGATTTAACAATTTCATTGAAAATTTATTTTAATTGGTTATAAACATATTTCTCTAACTTAAAATTAAACCATTCTTTTTTGTATTGAAAATTCATCTCTTTTTTGGTAAAAATATAACCTTTTCGGTTGAAATTTATCTATTTGGTTAAAAATTTATTTTTTTGATTAAAAATGCAGAATTTTAGTTATAAGTTCATTCCTTGAGTTAAGAATTTAACAAATGTGGTTGGAATTTTTTTTTTCGAACATGAATTTTGTAAATTAAAAATGTAGTTATTTTTGCTAGAAAGCTAATCTTCTTCCGTTAAAAATTCATTTATTTTGTTGGAAAATCGTCTTTTTAAGTCGAAAATTCAATTATTTTTGTAGAAAATGCATATTTTCGATTTGTAAATTCAACTTTTTTTCAAAAATTCGTCTTTATAACTTAAAAACTCAACATTTTAGATGAGATTTTTTTTCTTCATTGATTGAAAAATCTTTCTTGGTTGAAAATGTAATTCTTTTATTGAAAATTTGTATTTCTTGGTTCAATTTAACTGTTTTCTTCTTTTTCTTGGATGAGAATTAATTATTCTTACTGAAAATGTAATAATCAAATTTTAAAATAATAATTCTTGAACAACGGAAACTCGATTCTTCATTACTTCTATGAATTTGGCAAGATAGATCCTTCGAGTTTTTCAAATTACCCAATAGGCATTATATATTGTAAAAAATTGATTTCGATATTACTACTAGAGATCCGACCCGAAAAATACGGAATGGAATTTTTGAGATACCCGGACGCAAGTTTTCATATTCGATCTCTTGATGCAAACTGTTGATCCCGGATCAACCGGAAACGGAACCATAGTTTTTACAGTGATGCGTTCAGAGTTTAAATTATGCATGTTGAATGATAAATTAAGCCACTCAATTTTTTCCGTATCCGAAATGCAAAATTAATTGATAAACAAATTATTGTATTAAAGATTATTTCATTCATTATATAAACATCAAAATACTAATAAAATGTTAGAAAACCATATAGGCCATATAGCACTTCGTGTAGAAAAGAAACGACACGCTTTGGCAAAATTCTCTAATATTTGTTTTACCGTGTGCTGGTTCTGGTACTGGTGCTGGTACTGGAACAGGTACTGGTGCTGCTGCTATTGCTGGTAGACCGGGTGGCCTTGAAGATAATGGACTGGATGATGATGATGATTTCCCTAAAAGAAATATTAGGCCTTTTTGTTAACAAAGTTTTTCAATAAACACCAAAGTTAATGGTCAATATAAATACGTCCTTATTACTCATTCCTTATTTAAATAATATAAAAAATATACACTTTTCAATTTGCCGAAAATTTCACCCTTTTGCCACATTTCGAGTAATTCTTTAGAATTTGAAAATAATTAATAATATTAGACATATAATCTTTTTTTAAATAGTTTTTTCAGTTAGGTTATGGATAGTTATTTTTTCCGATCAATTTCGTTAAGATTAGAAAATACTGATTAATAAGCTCTATGTAATTCGTTAATTATTTCACTACTTTTAGAAATCGCAAACTTTTCACAAATCGGTGGTGTAAACATTATACAAATAGAAATAACTTGTTAACAGTATTCATGAAAATACCGTCTTCATCCTGGATTTTACACTCAACAAAATACTTGAATCCTCAAGTAAAAAAGATTAATTTTCAAATCAAAATTTGAATTTTGAACCAAATAGTTAAATATTCTACTAAATTCTTGATTTTTGAAGCCAAAGATACAAATTTTCTACAACACAGTTGAATTTTTGAGAAAAAAATTTATTTTGAACAAAGAAAGATTAATTTTTATCCAGACTGTTGAAAATCGTGAACGCGGCTAATTTACGTCGTAATCTTTATTTAAAACCACAAAAAATGCGTTCAGAGTTCAAATTATGAATGTTGAATGGTAAATTCAGCCATTTAAGTTTTCCCGTAACCAAACTGCAAAATAAATTATTTGATAAATGCTTATTTCATTCATTAGATGAACAGGATGATGGATTGGATGGTGATGATTCTGTGAAAACAAATATAGGCCTTTTTGTTAACCAAAAGTGGTGTGGTTACATTTTTCATTATGAAAGTATATATATGATAAATTCAGTATTGTGTCATATTATACTTACGAACAGAATCAAGAAACACCGCAAACGTGAAGATCAGCGCTAAGACAGAAATCTTCATTTTGATGTCGACACAGAGAAACGATTTTTGAAGAGTTTCTCGGATTATAACCGAATGGATCTTGAATATTTTTTACTGGTATATATATACTAGCCATTATCTCATTCTTGACAGAAATTCTCGTCCACGGGTAGGCCGCTGATTGGCTTGAGCGTAAAACGTATTTTTATTGCTTTACAATAAACAAACCTTTTTATGTGTGCGAATAGCCCAGGTGGTACGTACAGAAGCCCTATTTTTTTCTAGCTCCGCCAAACAAGGTTGCAATATTTTCTTCATCATTTTAAAAACTTGGACGATTATAGCCTTAGCCACAAAATAAACCAACTTTATTTGTGTGCGTCTATCCGATAGGGGAACAGAATCTTGAAAAAATTATTCAATCAGTTTCACTGTAACTCAGATATTTGAACAGGTGTTTTAAACAATCGAAACCTCGGTAGAGATGAAGGTGTATCAATAAATATACTTTGACTTAAAACGATTTTCATCGTATGGCAAACTATTTCAAAATAGGCTTACAATTTGAATAAACATTCAATTTTTTTTCTAAAATCATCTTTTAATCAAATGATTTCATCCAAAGATACTATGAAAACTTCTTTGAGAGTTTTCTTAGGAATTTTATTCGGATAATTTCTAAAAAAACACGTTCCAAATCTGTTAGGAATTTCAGACTATGGAATATTTTTTATTGCTATTAAATAAATAGTAAAATTATTCAGGGTAAACTGTTTTGTAATCATGACCTTAGTCTCACTAATCTTAACATCAAATTTTTGACTCTTTATCTATTTATAATCAATTCAAATTTAATTCGATACCCCTCTTTCAACCAAATAGTCGAATGTTCGAACAATACATTTTTTTAGGAGACAGTTAAACCTTCAACCCAAAAAGTTGATTTTTTAACAAATAAGTTCATTTTTCACAGGAAAAATGAATTTTCTACAACAAGAGAAATTTTTCAAGAAAATAGTTGAAACTTCGACCAAATCGATGAAGTTTCAATCCAGAAATATGATTTTTAAACCAAACATTTGAATTTTTAACTAAAAGAGATATTGTTTGGACCAAAGATAGAATCGTCAAAATTTTCGGCTTAAAAATTAATTCTTGACAAAAATAGCAAGTATTCAACGAATTGGATTCAACGAACAGGACAAATTGTCAATGAAATAGGCGAATGCTTAGGCAAAAAGATGAGTTTTCTACCAAATAGTCTATTTTTCAAAATATAAAAAATAAATTTTTAAGCACAAATGGGATGCTTACATTTTCTGATAAAAAATAATTTTTATCGAAAAAGCACGAAGTTTCAACCAAATAGTTAAATGTTGAACCGAAAGGGTTAATTTTCAACCAAGAAGATTAATGTTTCATGGAAATGTCAAATAATTAACAAAGCAGTTGAATTTTCGACCAAAAAATTGAATTTACAACAAAAAATTTCGTTTTAAACAAGAAAGATAAATTTTTTACCAAAAGACGAAGTTTCAACCAGTTGAACCAATGAAAAAACCAACATATTTATAACAAAATAGGTCAATCCTCAACCTTCAACAATGACGTTGTATTTTTAATCAAGAAAGATAATTTTCAAACAAAATAATTGAAATTTCAACTAAAAAAAGATACTTATTGAACCAAAAATGAAATCGTCGACTTCTCAATTTAAAAATTAATTTTCAACAAAAAAAAGCAAATTTTCAAAAAATGAATTTAACCAAAATATTATATTTTCAATCACATAGTTTAATTTTTCAACAAATTATTAAATTTTCAAACCATTAGGACGAATTTGAGTTCAATTTTCAACCCCAAAATAAAGTAGTTTAGCTTCAAACCAAGAAGTTGATTTTCAATCGTAAAAGACGCATTTTCAACAAAACAGTTGCATTTTGGACAAAAAAGGATGAAAAAAAAACCCAGAAGATTAATTTTCCACCAAAAAGACGAACTTTCAACAAAATAATTAATTTTTTAACCAAATAGTTTAATTTTTAACTAGAAAAGATTACTTTTAAATTAAAACCCTACTAGGGCATACCACAGTGGGCACAGAATATTCAAATGTTTTTGAGAACGTTTCTGTAATATTCGTAAAACGCTTTATGTATACGCCTCGTATTTTTGAACAGACTAAATCGCAATTATTGATCAATTTGTTATTTAAGTTGAAAGCTGCAAAAAACATAATTTTTGGTCTTTGTGCTACCTATGCTTTGCTCTATTTATCGACATTTCCTCAAACACAAATAGAATTAGTAAATTCAGTCTCGATGAATGGAAATTTTCTTTATAAATTAATTAATTTTAATTCAATAATTATCATAAACAAATTAATGGATATATAAGTGTATTTGTTGATAACAATTGATTTTGAAAGACAATCTATTGTGCCACGTTATTATTGGTGTTGAATTCGCGTATGTTGGAGTTATTTTATTGGACAATTAAAAAAAATATGTAGCTGTAAAGTTTAATGTTTTTTCAGCAAAATGATAATTTCAAAATCTTGCTCTCAACACGTCGCCAAATATAGTAAATTGTTCCTAAAAATTAGTTCATCATATAAAATCGAAAGCACATCATAATTTTGAAATCTGCACCAGGGACCATCATAATCATTCTTTGAAAGACACTTCTTCAAAAATAATATTAAAAGAGCTAGAAAGCGCTAAAGTCGGTGGTACCCGCAAGAAATTTCACCCCCTTCCCCTCGGTAAATATTTGTCTTAATGGCGAAATTTCTTTTCACAGATTGCCGTTTAATAGGACTACACTTTGCTGACGTTTGAGTCCAATATTTCAATTATGATAATATTATTAGCAGTTGTTTGCTCTTTATTAATAACCAGGAAGTTATTAGTCTATATTATCTTATTCTATATTAGAAAAAAGTGGCCAATAAAAAAATTATTAATGAATTTTTTATATATAAAATCATCTTTGAAGTGAAGCATGCATTTTAAACCTGTTAATACAATTGTACCAAAACCAAAGTAACAACTCAGATCCTGTTGTTTAGTTTTCATTCACGAGTAGTTGTTAATTTTACGTAATTTTACATAATTCAATGAAGAAAATGCACAAATATCCGCTATTACAAATCAAAGGTCTTGATATAATTAAACAATTGTAAGACGGCAAAGTTCAAAATAATTTGTAAATGTATTCTAAAATAATTTGTAATGCATTTTAAAATGTTGACAGTTTCTTTTAATCTTCAATCTTTGTGGTCTTGAAAAGGGTGTTGGATGAATAACGAAACGTTTCAAGCTGTAGATTTATTGAGAAATACAGGCGAATAAACTCAACAATAAATAGCGCAGCGTATACTCATAACGCACTATTTATTAATAATTAAAAAAATATATTTGTTTATAAAGTACATTTCAAGGAAAAGGCCAATCATTTTGAGGGAGGCCAAAAATTGTACCGATAATCATTATCGCTGTCACTTTCATTCACTGGAATATTAATGCTTTTCTTGAACACATCACTGAGTACTTTTGCAGGCTTGCAAATTTTTGACAAATACCTAGCATATGCTGGATAATAAGCAACTGCAGCAATGTGTGAAAAATAACCAATAGTGCGTTGGCTATTAGCACATTCACATGTGTAATGTGTCAAATCAGGAGTTCCAAAAGTATCGAGCTTGTATCTTAAAAAGCGTCTATAAGCTGTGCGAGATACATGGTGAGATGGAACTTTTAATTCAAGTACATTTGACTCATCTTTTCCATATTCAATTCTTAGTGTACCATCTTTATCGACCATTTCCGTCAAATATAATACACAGTCATCACACACAGTCATCTGATGTGACGTTTTTGAAAAGATGTATCCGAAAAAGCCATCCTTTCTCAACCACCTCAGTAGCCAAACTACTCACAGTAAATCCCAGGGATATTATTTATCTGAAGTTGGATAAAGATATTGCAAACAATTGACAACTGCAATCATCTGACAACGGATACTGTCTTCTGACCATTTCTTTGACTACGGATTTTTTGCAAAATATCATCAAAAGTATCTACAATAGATTGAAGTCTTTTCCCAAAAGTGTTATGGAAGAACGACGCGATTCTGAAGTATAAATCAATTTTTGGCTAAATTTTTGTCGTCAATTTTGTGATCTAAAAGGCATTATTTTTACTTTAGTACGCCACGCACAGATTGAACTGCCCACCGAATTTTTGTAACAAAACACGATTCGTTAAATTCATCCGTGGACTGTTGTTTCCTATTTCCTTTTAAAGCAGGCATTGAAACATTGAAATTCTCTTTCTTTAACTTTTATTCTATATAGCAAAAACCGCGATCAAGAATAAAAATATCACCTTTTTTCGGAAATTTACGCAAACCATTTGGATCTTCAATAACACTTTTTAGAATATCCATATTATTCTGATTAGCAAGGTATGGTCCAAACATTTCAACAGTGTAGTCGTCAGTCGTGCAAATAGTGGAAGGTTTACAAAGAGGAACTTTTTTCTGCTAAAAGTAAGATTTTCTCTGATATTCATTATTACTTCTCTTTCGATGTCTAGCGTACATTCCATTACAAATTAAAAATAATTGATCGTCGATATCAACCAATTTTTTTGCCATATCAGTTATATGCTCTTGAATAAGATTATCTCTTTTAAGAGAACCTTAAACAAAACGATGTGACAAAACGTTATTTTCAAGGCATTTCACTACATTGGCAGAATATTTAGATACATCATGTTCATTTTCGAATTTTAAGATAGAAGAAATCATTTTATTAGAGTTCCCAGCGCTCAGTTTGCACAGAAAGACTACGAGTGTGTTATACGCGGCTCGCATAGAGCGAGACTCTTTTATTGGTAGATTCAAAACACTCTCGCACACGACGTTTATTCATTCAGTAGGCAACCATATTAAAATAATAATAACTAGTAATTAAACCTGCGAGTAAGAGAGAGAGAGAGAGATAGGTACTCCGCGAAGTGACGTCAGCAGTGACGTCTGCAAGCCGGCAGGGCGAGTGGAGGCGAGAGTCGCGAGTAGAGCGCCCGAAAAACTCGACGCGCGCATCTCCCTCCATCGATTTTCTACCCTCTCCGCTCGACTCCCACGCAACGTTCACGCAGCCTCCCCGTTAAAAGGGCGCGCACGGGCCCACAGCGGAATAAGTGTTTGGGAGCTGGTAGCTCATTTAAACCCTACAGCTGGAAGCCAGCCCTAGGTACCTACAGCTGGTAGCCACCCATAGGTCTTCACGAGCAAGCCATTGCCGTGACCAACCAATCATACAGAACTCTCTCTCTCGACCACCAAAATCCTCCAGCTGGAAGCCAGCCAGAGGAAAATTGACGACGCATCGCCATCACCCTCTTGTGAGGACGAACCTACTACTTTACAATAAAGAACTCCAACTATCTGTGAAATCATGGTAAAATAAGCAACACAAATAAAAACTTAACCGAAATACAATTCTTTCTCTTATTATTTAACTTCTCCCCCCTCTTTCCTCCGCTAACGGGTTAGCTGGCATACCAGCCTGCCTGTTTCCGCTGAGACAGCTGGCATACCAGCCATTTCAGCCCACATCCTGACTAACTTCATCCCTCTCCTACTTACTAACAAACTCAATCTCTGTCAATCAAATTCTTTTCATGAGAAAATCGAAATCAAAAATACCCGCTTAACTCGCTATCTCTTACTATCTTGGGAGATAGATACATCACTCCCCCGTTCCACCTCCCTCGACATTTATCTTCTCACTCCCTCCCCTTGTACTCTCCAGATCACACTTCCAACCCGCTATCTCTCTCTATCTTACGAGATAGACACATCACTCCCCCTGTCCACCTTCCTCGGCATTTATCCTCTCACTCCCTCCTCTGGTACTCTCCATATCACTCTTGCAACACTGCTTTCTCTCTATAACTTATGAGATAGACACCTCACACCCTCCTTTCACCTCCCTCGAAATCTATCCACCATACATCCCTCCTCTACAAAAATGGCAACATTTCCTCTCATTCCCTCCTATGGTTCCCGTTCCTCTGCCGCCTCTTCTTATCTCATGAGATAACTTCTTCTCACTTTGTACTAGTAGATACAAATCTATTACCCCCGACGATTATCCTTTTTACTGCTTCCAACGAATCCCACCCAAAAGTAAGGAGCATTACAAGTGCTTGGACCACAGAACGAGATTGGCTGTTTTTAAACGAAATCAAAATTTCTTTAAGAGCATTGACTTGTTCCCAATTTAATCATGTGAATAGTTCTATTCGTTTTTTGAAAAGACTATATTTATCCACTTTATTGTATAAACTTGAATCTTCACCTTCAGGAAACCAAGATCTTCAAATATACGATTTTTGATTATATTAGATCGACCGCACCGATTTCCTTCTGGCAAGAATATTTTCTTCTTAATATAATACTGCGTTCGAGGTTCTTCAGGGATCGTAGTCAAATTCGTCGTAGGAAAGCAGAGACAACAATATTTGTCAGTTGCAAAAGTGCGCTGTATAAGAAGTTCAATCCGTTCAACATCAGGAATTTCATCATTAGATTTGAGTTTAATTTCAAACATTGGATCATCATTAATTGATTCATTATCGGAAGAAGAAGCTTTGTCCTTGTCAGTATTAGAGACGTTTTAAAAATCCTTTTTATGAATAGAAATTTGACAACTTTACTGTGGCACAGCATGGCATTGACAAATATTATTCGGTTTAAAAAAAGAGAAAAATCATTTGCTTAGGTTGCGTTTTTTAATATCTTTTTTCCTTTGCTTTTATTCACAAAAGCGTCACAACCATCACATTTTACATTTATTTTTGGCTTAAAGATTTTTAAATTTAAAAAAGAGGTGTTTCAAAGCACAAGTATGCAGCACAATTCATACTGCTGACAGATGGTAATCAAGTTTTGTTCGAAATAAGTAAATAGCAGAGTCAGAAATATAGTGTCGTGGGAGACAGTAAGATGGCATACAAATTATTTCCTTAAATTGAAAATGCAACTTCCACTTTTTGTTCAACATTTATCATTTGTAGTTGAATATTCAACTAATTGGTTGAAAATAATCCTACTTTGTTAAAAAAATGAACTACTTTATTAAAAAGTATCAACTATTACATTTTCCAATTTTCTTGATTGAAGATTCTTCATTTTACTCAAAAATATATCTTTTTGGTTTCAAATTGATTTTTTAACTTGAAATTTAACTATACCAGTTAAAGATTCATCATTTTATCTGAAAATTTAACTATTTCCTGATCAGGCCCTCGTTTATTCTTCATTAAAATCGCTCTCAATTTCTTTTACGAAAACAACATAGTGTTTATAGTAATTGCTGAAAAGTCCATTGTTCGTTATTGCACTGGAGAAATGATTTGTTAACACTCAGATTAAATTTTAACTCATATATTTTCACAGTAAAAAATGAAATTAATCTAAAATGTAACAAAAAAAACAGACAGTTATAACACGCACGGTGCATAAAATTGCTGAGGATTGAGAACTTGTTCGATCCTTCGAGGATGGATCGATAATAATATTTCAAGTTTGTCGCAGAAAGTAAAGGGCGAAGATAGGAAATCGAAGATCAAAAGTAGGAATGCAAAATACAGTAGGGGTAGACCAAGCGCTATGATTGGCTCTTACAAACGATAGTAGGAAATGTGGATAGACCCTTTTTGTGACGTACATTTTGGGAAAAACACAGGTAACAGACCTTTGACCAGAGTCCTGAACATAATTGCATTTTGGCAGGATTTAAAGCTCTACCTATTTGTACAGATGCGTTGGCTCAGCCATTAGAAATACCTAAATAGTTTGACACAAACAAGGCAGTAAAGTTTATCGCTGAAACGTGCGCTTTTCTAGTATTTTCAGACTAAGATGGATGCAGTTATAAGCTTTTACAAATTCAGTGAATATGTTTGAATTCATGATTTCAAGCTTGTGGATTTTCTGTTTTCACTTTTGAAGACTTAGAGTAATAAAATTCACTTTCTTTAAATTTCAAAAATGGTAATTTTACAGCGAAACACATAGTATTGTAGTCTTTACATCATTATTAATTGTTTATGAAATAAAACTTTCCATTTATTAAATTATTTTATAATATATATGTAACATTTTTCTTTCCAGACTTCTGTATCGTATATGTCGTTGTGTGACTGAAAATTTGAATTTTCGATTTTCTAATAGCATTTTCTAGGCTCAAAAGAAGAACATCAAGCTCTATCAAAATGGTTAAAGAAGATTTTGATAGGCCTTCCTTAGAGGCAAAATTTGTTTAAAACTTTTTTTGTGTCGCATTGTTTGGCTGATAATTAGAATTTTTGATTTTTCAATAGCATGTTCGATGTTTAAAAGAAGAACAGTGAGAATCATCAAAAAATATTTAAAGGCAACTTTGTAGGTTAAGGACAATTTTGTGATTTTTTTTTGTATTTTGCGTCATTTGGCTGGGAAATGTAATTTATTTTAAAGGGTTATCGCGAATGAAACCAAAAACTATACGTCTTATCAGAAAAATTGTCCAAAGTACATTTACAGATCTTTTTGAGATGAAGAATTTTTCTTAACATTGTTTTCGTGACTCGTATAGTTTTTCTGGAGAATTGAGTTTTTTTATTTTTTTAATAGCACTATCGTGATTAAAACAAAAACTAAATTTCTTATCTCAGATATTTTCGAGATAAAAAAAAGAAATTGCGTTGTTTTTCCAAAAATATAAGCTTCTTATTTTTAATGATGCGCGTCTTGTTTTAGAATACTTTATTTTTCAAAGAGAATTTTTTCTTTAGAACTCGAATTCGTGAAATAAAAATTAAAAATAAAAGCCGTTTAAAAATTGTATGATATGTCGTGTTCAGGATACTGATTAGAAAAATTGAAAATTTATAATGAACATTTTATTATCAGTGAAGTAGGAGTTCTTGGAGGCTGATTCCTGACTCAGCAGGACATCTGCTCAGACGTGTTTTTTAGTAAAGATTCTCGGCGATTTTGCGCTTTAATATCTAACATATCCATAGTTTTGCATATGAATAATCAAAATGAACAATATTTTGTTTTGTTTTTATGAAAAGAGCATGTGCGCTTTGTCCAAGACCGGTACATTTCATTTCTAAAACTCTCATAGGGTAATCGGTACAATGATTGGCCACCTTCAAGCTCTAGATTCATTGAGAAATACAGGGAAATAAAATCAACAATGAATGGCGCTGATTATACTCATAACGCACTATTTATCAATAATTTTGATGAAAAATATTTTTTTATAAAGTATATTTTAACAGATGTAAGCGCGTTTCATAGAATATCTCGGTTCGTACCAAATTTAAATTAATTTTGTACATTTCTTGTACAGTTTCTTGGCCTTTATCAGAATTGCAGGATTGCGCTAACTCAGGAGCAAAGTCGGTCGCAGCTGGTCATTCTCCCAGCAACACTTGTGTCCGCTCTTCTGGAGGAAGCAATATAAACGACTTCGACTCCAGATGAAATCGCGCATACGCAAATAGACCGCGTATCAGCAGATCATGAGCACGAAGTTCTTCCAATGTTAATTCCACTGCCTGACCGTTCTTTAATACTGAATTAATAAAAATTTGTATTGAATTAGTAATTAAGTGGTGGACTCAAGGAAAAGTAATGTTTCAGCATTTCACTAATGGAATATTAGAAAAATCAGAATTTTTCAACTACCTGGTGCGCCTGTTGTAGAATATGCTTTATATAATATCCCAGGAAATATACATTCTCCAATCATAAGTCCAGAACGGTAGACCAAATTACGTCGGAACGGCATGACACTCCTTGGTCGATATGGTTCTGCTCAAGGGAGAAAAATATAGTTACTAACTACACTCAACTCTCGATAAAAGAATCCTCGAGTTACGAATTCCTAGAACTGCTGGTCCCGCGGGCTCGAGAGACGGTTGCTCAACCAATCAGCAGCGTAGCGACAAAGGGGCGGAGAACGGCAACTCACGCGCGTGTGGTGCCTAATAGGTTCTACGCCGCTGACTGTTTACGTTTCTATTGCCCCGATTGAGGATCGAGGCTACTTGCACGCCATCGCCGAAATTGTTCTTATATCGGGAGTTGAGTGTATTTTAAAGATTAAGAATTCATTATCTAATAACTACTAATTTATAATAAACTGCAAGTCCACTAATTAAAGAAATTAAGTTATGAATTTTATTTCTGAATCCCAAGCATTGGTTATTGGTGCAAACAAATTATGTAGTGTCAAATCTCTATTCTATCTCTCTCCAAGCTGTCTCGATCTACAGAGTTCACTTTGAGCAATCTATTACAATACCTTGTAATCCCACCCTTACGAAGAAATATTACAGGACATTTAATATAGGCCCATAATGATTTTCCTATAATGAATTTCTTTGCCATTCTACAAAAATCATTATACAAAATCATTATAAGAATATCAGTATAAAAATGAAGAATGTTAAAATATTGAAAGAATTGATGCAGAGAATAGAGAAAGTGCAATGAAATTATTTATTTAACGGATATATTTTTCAAACATTTTGAGAAAGTTTAGAGGATTTAAAAGATTTCCAGTCATCTCCGGGGATTTTGAGTAATTCCAAAGGATTTCAAGAGATTGCACAAATTACAAGGGGCTATCAAAGATTTTAAGATGTTTCTAGTGAACTTGAAAAAAATTAATTAAATTAAATTTGAAGGGACTTTTGGCGATTTCAAAGATTTCAAGTTCAATTTGAATTATATTAATAATTGAATAACGAATATCAAGGAATTTTAATGTATTTCAAAGAATTTCATAAGATTTGAAGGATTTTAATTGAGAAATTTGATTAACCAGTTTAATTGCAATTATATTCAAGTGCTTTTGAATGATTTATACTTTTTAAATGGATTTTTACATTTTGCATGGATTGCGAGGGATTTTAATTCCATTTTATTTTTAAATCAAGAGATAAAAAAAATATTCAGGAATTACAATTTTTTTTTAGAATTTCAAAAGATTTCAAGGAATTGTCGAGAACTTTGAAAATAAATAAAATTTCATTGAATTTCAAGGCATTCTTACCGATTTCACAAACTTCCAGGGATTTTGAGGTATTTTTAGGAATTCAAAAGATTTTAAGAATTTTATTAAATCTCCAAAAAAATTAATTTTCATCAAAAAGAAAACTAATTTTTAAGAAAATACATCAATTTTTTACAAATTTCTTTCAAATTTGCTAGATTCTTCTCTGACACAACGAAAATATTCAAAAATATTATTTAATGTTCTCAAAAATCTTATAAAAATTATATTTAAATAAATTTAAAAACAAACTCATGATACTTATTTTCTTGTTCTTAATTCTCAGCATTTAATTTCAACTCGAATCAAAGTGTTCAAAAACTTTTAACAAATAGAAAAAGGAAGAAATCAAGAAATATTTGATAAATTTTTGAAAATGGTTCCAAGTTTTTAAATATTTCTAATACATTTGAAACGTCTTAAATTCCTGAAAATATTTTTAACTGACTCGAATTTTTCTCAAAATTTTGGAAAATCATTCAAAATGTAAAACAATTGCCTTATAATCTTCTACATTTTCTCAGGAATTTTAATCAAATTTGTTTATTCTCTTCAAACCTTGCTAAACTCTTTTAAAGCTCCTAAAGTTTATTTTTAAAACTTTTAAAAATCTACATTTCGAAAAATCTTCTAAAGTTTAAAATATTTTTCTGGAATTTACTCGATTTTTTTTGTTTGATTTTTTAATGTTACCAAATTGAAACATTTTGCTTCAAAATCTTGTACCCTCTTTTTCGAAATTTTAGGAAATAGTTTGATATGTTTAAAACGATTTTTAATTTTCTCATAAAGTTCATTTTCAAAATAAAAAATTATTAAAAATTTTTTAACGAATATTGAGAAAATTCTTTGTTTAATCTTGTCAGACTCCTGATCCTTCTAATCTTTGAAAATTATTCAAATTTTTCCTACATTTTTTTTAAATTCTGCAAAATTAAAAAAATTGCCTTAAAATCGTTGTGATTCTTCTTTGACAATTTTTGAAATGTTTTGAAATGTTTTGAAATCTTTGTAAATAATCTCTTAAAATTAATTTTTTTACATGAAATTTTTTGGTAATTTTTCCTAGGAATCTTAGAAAAAAATTTCATTTTCGGAAAACCTTTTTCTTAAAAAATCTGTACGAATTGTAATTATTTTTGAATCGTTTCAAAACTTCTGAATATCTCTTAAACTTACTCAAATTTTTTCTAAAATTATGCAATATGGCAAAATTGACACATTTTGTTTCAGAATCTTTCACACACTTCTTAAAAATTTTAGGAAATAATGAAAAATGTATTGTGATTTTTTGTTCAAGTTTCTCTCAGAAGTGATTACAAAACAATCATTTAAAATTCTCCCACGAATCTTAAGAACATTTTTTTCATTCTCTCAAAACCCTGCAAAATTCAGTTTACCTAAAAATGTTTTAAATCCTGAAAAATTAAAACAAAATTTTAAACTCTTGCATATTCTTTTTCCACAGATCTTTTATAATTGTTAAAAAGCTTCTACATTTTTTCCGAATTCTTTTTGCCCATAATTTAATTTTTCTTATCTCTTTGAAAATGTAAGAAAGTTTAAAAATTATAGTGTGGCAGCGAAATGTTAATTACAGAATTATTTCCCATTATTAAAAAATCATTTACAATTTAAATTTTCTCTTCTATCAATAATGTTCAGAAACATTTAGAAATCAATTTTATGATGAATTAAAATTATTCATTTAGAAATGTTGTCATACAAAGTTGATGGTGCAGAAAATTCATAAATTAAAAACGTTACGTAATCGGTTCAAAATGGCCCCCGGCGGTTAACAGGCCGGAACGGAACACCCCCCCCCCCCCCTTTTAATGTCACGTAATATGTAAAGACTTCCTTTCTAAATTTTTTTAACTAATTAGTGCATTTGTACAGTTTCTTGTTCATCATCATGACAGTATTGCGCTTACTCGTCAGTAATAAGCACAAAGTTTATCCCGATATATTCTTACTGGTTCACGGCAAAAATTTATCCGTGAAAATTTCGAAGTTTTTTACGAACAGTTCATCAAATTTCCTACGAGCAGTTCCTGAAAATTTCAGACTGAAATATAAAGAGGAAAAATTTTATTTGTGCGATTTCATTTATATTAATTTATAACTACGCATCTCAGAAGATTCGAACCCTTGAAGACTGCTGACTCACCAGTTTCTAAACATAAACCAGAAGTGCGTAAACACGCGCAGCTATCAAGGCCAAACAAAATAGGTATTATAAAACTTCTAGCCACTCATCTGACGAGCTCGAAGCACACATGCGAGCGCACACAAGCACCGCGCGTTTGGGCGAGCGGGTGTGCGGGCCACGTACAGGCGAACCTACTTTCCAGTTCCCAGATTTGTCGGGCAAGTTCGTGAGTGCTCTGAGAATCTTTTCCCAATCACTCGTAATATTTTTGTAATTATTCACGTAAAAAAAGCGATGAACCGTTTTAGAATTTTCACATCGAGTTCGTCAATTCTTTCTCAAAGTTCGCCAATTATTTACAAAAATACATCAATATCCGATGAATTTTTCCCATATCCGAGACCTAGCTACTAGTTCGTGACTTTTTTACGGATAAATTTTTTCCGTGTTGACCGTTCCTTATTACTGAATTAATGGGTATTGAGTGAGTAATGAAGTAGACGAATTATGGAATAATAATCCTTTAGCATTTCACTAATGGAATATTAGAAAAATCAGAAATGTTCAATTACCGTCATCAGGAATTGGCTGCGGTACTCGAATAAACACCCCAGTTTCTTCAGCACGACGCCTGAGTGAATTAAATACTGACCAATCGGGGTTCCGTGGTGGAGGAGGATGTATGCCTGATCAGGTAAGAAAAATATAGTTAATAACTATTTTAAAGTTCAAAAAAATCATTACCTCATAAGTGCTAAATTATACTAAATTACGAGTCTACTTATAATGATCTAAGAAATTCAATCTTGAGTTTTATTTCTGAATCCCAAACATTCTTTATTGGTGCAAAAAAATTATATATTGTCGACTCTCTATTCTGCCCCTATCCAAGCTCTCTCCATTTAAAAAGCTGTACTTCGAGCAATCTTCATCAATACCTTGTAATCCCTCCTTACGAATGTATTAATTTATTTTAATATATTATAGGAAATTTAGTATAGACCCATCACGATATTCCTATAATGAATTTTTTATAATTTTTTTGCGATTCTAGAAAAGTCACCATACAAAATCATTATGAGAAAAGCAGTATAGAAATGAAGAATATTAAAATATTGAATGAGTTGATGCAAAAAAAAAATACAATCGAATGATTTGTTTACTGTACGTTTTTGTAAAGTACTTCAATGAATAAGTTCAATTTGATTTGAATTCCAGAGAATTTCCATGCATTTTAAGTGAACTTTGGGAAATAAATTAAATTTTATTGAATTGCAAAGGATTCTTGGCGATTTCGTAGATTTTAAGATATTTTAAGGTATTTTAAGGAATTTCATTAGATATAAAGGATATTATTAAATCTCCAGGGATTTCAGGGGATTTCAAAGATTTTTAGAGATTCAATCGGTTTTTCTAGAGAACATTTGCATTTTCAGTTAAAAAAAATTATTTTTATAAAAAAAAAACAAATCGTCAACAAAGATTTTCAAATAAATAGTTTGAACAATGGATGTGATGATAGTTTCTGGAAATTTTTTACTAAATAGTGGAATTTTTAAACTAAAAAGATCAACATTTAACCAAAAATGTTTTAGTTACATTTTTATTTGAGAGAATTAATTTTCAATACGAAATTGAATGTCCAACAAAATATTTGAATATATTACAACTTTCAACCAACTAGTGGAATTTTCAGACTAGGAAGATGAATTTTGAACGAAAAATGTGATAGTTGATATTAAAAAAAAAAATATTTTGATTTTAAATAAAAAAATTTTGATATAACCAAGAAAAACAAGAAGTATGAGTTTTTTTTTAAATTGCTGAATTTTTGCTGAATTGCTTCGCGCTCGATACTGTATTTCCCCCACCTTTTAAAATTAAAGATGAAAGTATCGACAACTGTAATTTGGTGATTATGAATTCTCTTTTGTTAAAGCTCCTTCGGCTTCAACGAATACATTCTCACCACGTACCTCGTGCTTCGCACTTGATTTTGTCCAAAATGCGAAATTTTCTATATTATATGTTCAACATTATTATATCAAATGTATATTACATTTATTTCTGTACGTTGGCCTGTGATTGCTTATTTAGATATTGCAAAATAAAGTACGAATTGTATTTATCATGATTAATTTGATATTTATTTCATATTTTGCATTGAATTTGATTCTCAGCTGCCCTGAAAAATATATCATTTCAATAAATTTATATCATTACAATTCATAATATGCATTGATATTAAAAACGGACGTATTTTTCTTGTCTTGTTTTTATAATTGAAAAAAGTGCGCATCCTATTAAAAAAACAATTGTTTTATTATGCATTTTATTGCATTTTTACGATTTGAACCAAAAATATGCATCCTAGCGTAAAGTGGTTCTAAGAAAATTTGTAAATGTAATTTAGGCGAAAAATTTTGTTAGATAAAAAGTTATTGTAGCGTGTATCGTTTTTCCAAAAAGTTAATTTTTTATTTTTAAATGTATTTTCGTAACAAATGTTTATAACAAATTTGTAGATCTTTTTTGGTGGAACAACTTTTGTTTATTCATCTTTTTTCGTACTTTGCGGTGTTTTTCCACAATTTTTTGTATTGTTCATGTTATTTTTCACGATTAAAACAAAAATTACGCATCTTATCAAAAAATGATTGATAAAAAATGTGTTGCTCTTTTCTGAGTGAACAACTTCTGGCTATTAATTTTTTTCGTGGTTTGTGTCGTTTGTCCAAAAATGTAATTTATTTTATTCTTAAATCAGTTTTTTACAAATGAAACAAAAACTACGGGTTTTATCAAAAAGTGATTAATAACAAATTTATAGATCTTTTTTTAATGCACAATTTTTGTCGAATCATCTTTTTTCGTATCTTGCATATTTTGACTGCAAAATGGAATTTTTCATTTTTCATTATTTTTTTGTGCGATAGAATTTTGGATTTTTCAAAAAAATTAAAAAAAGGCTCATAACAATATTTTAGGGTGTGCAAAAAGAAACATTTTTCTTTTCTTGAATTGTTTTCATATAGTGCGTTGTTTGGCTTAAAATGTTCATTTTCTTTTGTTTTTTGGAATTTTGTAAATGCTATAACTCCAGTAACTTTTGTTTTATCAGAAAAAGTCGTTGGGATAAATTGTTTGTCTTTTTGAGTACTACGAATATCCGTACATAGAACTTTTACATTTGGAAAAAAATGGTCTCACAAATTTTAAAAAAGCGCTCACTCTTTGAAGTTTCATCCAAAATGGCTGGCTAACGAACTTGACCTTCATTTTGGGACATTTGAAGAGCATACCAAAGCTTAATCCAATCTGTCAATTCTTTGGAAAGTTATCGTGCTAACAAAATAAAAATCTACATACACACCCACATGCATACATACATACATACAGACAGACACATGCGCCAAAATCTGTTTTTTGGGTTCAGAATGTCTCAAAACGTGGACATTTGACAAAAACGGAGGGGGTCAAATTTTACACAAATCTAATACCTTCTCTGATGAGAATGTAAAAAATAATGAAAAATTGTTAATAGTAATTAAGTAGGAGGAGGTAATGGAAATAGCACAGAAAAAAATAAGAATAAAATTTGTTGCAGGAAATTTTTTAGAGCGATAAAGTTTTGTACAGCCAACTTCGCGTCTTTCAAAATACATGTGTTTATCATGGAAGAACAAAAGAAAGTTTAACCGATATTTGTGTAAAGTTTATCCCGTGAAGTTAATTTTTGTTGCAAAGAATCTTTCGTCGGAAATCGATGTAAAGTTTATCTTCTGTTTTTTCTGTGAGTAGAGGGTGAAAGGAAAGAAGGCAGAGCGACGGGGTTTCCACAAGAGTAGGGAGGGGACGTAATGACGAAAGAAAGGAGAAAGGAAGGAAGAAAGAAATGAGAGTAGCGTTTTGGAACTTATCAGGGCTAATGGATAAAGATGAAGGATTCTGGGAAGAGGAGAAGAAATGGGATGTAGTGATGTTAAGTGAAAATTGAGTAGATGAGAAGGATTGGAGGAGAGTGAAGAGGAAGTTACCCAAGGGATATATGTGGCAGATGCAAGAGGCAAAGGAAGAGAAGGTAAATTGAAGAAAGAGATGGGGTACGGTGTCAAGAGTGAGGAATGAATTGGTGGGAGAAAAGAGAATAGAAATGGGATTTGAGGAAACGGATGGAGTAATGATGAGAATGGTGAAGATAGGAAGAATAAAGGTGAAGATAGTTTGCGTGTACAGAAGAAAGGGCGAAGAAGAAGGTTGGAGTGTGATTAGGAAATGAGTGGCGAAAAAGGATGACGAATTGGCATTGATAGGAGGTGATCTGAATGCTTGGACGGGAGAACAGGAAGGGGAAATATGAGATGAAGAGAGTGATACTTTCTGGAGAAAATCGAAACACAAACAGGTGGACCAGGAGGGTAGGACTCTGTTGGAAAAGGGGAAACAGTAATAGACTACATTCTGGCCGAGGAAAGGATAAGGAGGCTGTTGGAAAGAATGGAAGTAGGGAATGAAATAGGGTCAGAAAACTTCCATTGCAACGTTGAAATATGGGAATTAGAGAAGAGAGGAAAGGAAGAAGGAGGGGGCGACAGGCAAGAAAGCAAAGGTGGGAAAATGGGAAGTGGATAAGCTAAGAGAATATACGGAAAGAATGGAAGAAGAGAATGTGGTGATTGAAGATAGGAGAGGTGTGGATGAGATGTTCTGTAAGATGAGGGGAAGGGTGGAGAAGATGGTGGAAGAAATTAGGCCAAATAAGGAAGAAAGACGGGGGAAGAGAGGATGGTGGGATGTGGTTAAGTGAAATTGTAAAAGATCTTAAGGGAACGGAGCCCTCAAACCCGTAAAAGGGAGAGTAATAAAATAGAATTATAGTAATTAAGTAATAAACTAATAAAAAATATTAATGAAAATCACAAAAAATTATCCACTCTAAGTCAAAGAAAAATTGTTCATTTTTAGGAAAAAGCTAAATTTATCATTTAGTATGCTTCATTTGAACTATGAATAAACCTTTTTTCAGAAATTTAATAAATTTTACTATTTAAAATTATAACTTGTACAAGAAAAATCGTGAATGCGGTTATTTGACGTTGTAATATTTACTAAATATTACAAAAAATGCGTTCAGAGTTTAAATTATGCATATTGGATGATAAATTAAGCCACTCAATTTTTCCCGTATCCGAAATACAAAATTAATTATTAAACCAATTATTTTATTGAAGATTATTTCATTCATTATATGAAAAGAATTTTCGTGATGTAAATATTCTTGATTTAACGTCTGGTAATAACAATTTTGAATTTTTAAGGTAAAACCTTATTTAATCGACTTCTTCCAGACCATTTATATATTTATTTATATATAAATGGTCTGGAAGAAGTCGACTAAATAAGGTTTTTCCTTAAAAATTAATTCATTATATAATATAATATTTGTTTTACCGTGTGCTGGTGCTGGTACTGGTACTGGTACTGGTGCTGGTACTGGTACTGGCACTGGTACTGGTACTGGTGCTGGATGAGCTGGCAGTGCTATTATAACCCCTAAAAGAAATATTGGGACTTTTTGTTAACGAAATTTTTCAATAAACCCCAAAGTTAATATTAAAAATATACACGTTTCAATTTGCCGAAAATTTTACCCGTTTGCCACATTTCGAGAATTTCTTTAGAATTTAAAAATAATTAATAATATTAGACATATAATCTTTTTTTTATAATTTTTTATAATTATTTTATGGATAGTTATTTATTCTGATCGATTTCGTTAAGATTAGAAAATACTGACTTAATTATTTCACTTCTTTTAGAAATCGCAAATTTTTTACGAATTGGTGGTAAAAAACTTTATACAAATAGAAATTACTTGTTACAAGAATTCATGAAAATACTGTCTTCATCATGGATTTCACACTCAACAAAATACTTGAATCCTCAAGTAAAAAAGATTAATTTTTAAGCCAAAAATACAAATTTTCTACAACACAGTTGAATTTTTGAGAAAAAAGTTTATTTTGGACCGAAACGGATTAATTTTTATCCAGATAGTTACACTTTTAACCAAAAAAGGTGAAGTTTCTACAGAACGAGTTGAATTTTCAACCAAAAAAATTAGTTAGTCAAGAAAGAAAAAAAATCAATCAAATTATTGAATTTTCAAGCCAAAAAGATGAATTTTCAACCAAAGTATGACTTTTCAACAAACTTGTTGAATTTTTAATAAATGTTTCATTCAAACTCTGAGCATACCTTTTTCCGAGAATTTAATCAATTTTACTATTTGAAATTGTAACTTGTGCAAGGAAAATCGTAAACGCGTCTAATTTACTTTGAAATATTTATTTAATACCACAACAAATATGAATTTTCAACAAGAAATTTTATTTTCAATAACAAAAAAAAACGAATTTGTAACTAAAATTATGAATCTTTAACCAACAAAATTCAATTTCAAGAAAGTAGTTCAAGTTTCAACCAAGTAGTGGAATTTCTACAGAAAGGTATGAATTTCCAACCAAAAAATGTTTGAGTCAAGAAGGAAAAAAAGTTTGATCAAATTGATGACTTTTTAACAAAATTGTAGAATTTTCGACAAAGATATTTAGTTTTTAACCAAATTTTACAATTTTCAACCAAAAAGATGTTTTCTCTACCGAGTCCGAGGTTCTTAATCATTAAATCAAAAAACGATTAAAAATAATTTATAGCAATTAAATAATGAATTAGTGATGCATTCGAGACGATTTCGAGAAAATTCGAGATTTTCTTGAAACATGTTCAGGTGAACTCAAAACTTCATGGAGATCGAGAATCTCG
>CAKNYM010052312.1:294146-304812 GCA_932195095.1 Andricus curvator | reverse complement strand
CGAATTTTCTCGAAATCGTCTCGAATGCATCACTATAATGAATTAATAATAATCACTAATACAAATTCTAAGAAATTATCTATTTGTATTAAAAAAAAATTTTTTATTGTTTAAAAAATAGCTAAATTTACCATTTAATATGCTTCATTTGAAATCTGAAGACACCTTTTTCCGGGAATTTAATGAATTTTACTATTTCAAATTGTGCAAGGAAAATTGTGGACGCCGCTATTTTACGTTGTTATATTTATAAGTATAAACTAGTATTATATATATTAGAAACAATTTGTATTAAAAAAAAACCCAAAAAACTCATAATTAGCGCCAAAAACTCGCAAAACCCATTTTTTTACTTATGGGGTTTTTCGGGACTCGATAAAACAGACTTATGGGGGTCATCTTTGAAAAGTAATATTTTTCTGGTATTCTATGGCTAATTGTGAAGATAAATTTTGAGTTTCAAAACGATTCACCTAATATTGACGATTTTGAACGAAATTTACAAAATCGTCTTTTTTTTCTTTTGGTTTTTACAAAATGCTCGAATATTTGTTTTAGATTGTATTTTAGTTTTTAAAGTACCTTCTACTCGCCTACGGGTTGCCCTTGCTTGTGATGGTTCTGGTGACTCTGTAAGAAGAAATATAGGGATTTTTTGTTAACGAAATTTTTCAGCGAACCCCAAACTTAATGGTAGAAATAAAGATGCCCTGAAAAATCGTTTTTTCTTTATATAAGACAAAAAATATGAAAGTTTTAATTTGCCAAAAATTGCACCCGTTTTTCATATTTCAAGTAAATAATTGTTTGAAATTAATTATTAATATGAGGCATATACCTTTGCTAAAATAGTAAATTTCATATTATAGAAATAATAGCGAGTGAAAAATTTACTAAATGAGAGTAAAATTCTTGAATGCGAATAAAAATGTTGTATTAATTAGATTTTTTTTCAAATCGATCAACATTGTCCCGTCCCCGGGCTTTTGATATTAACATGGGACTTTAAATGGAAAATTTCGTTTTTCGAAAGAATGGAAAAAGAAAGTACTTGTTATTAACTTTTTAAAATTTCAAGTAGAGTCACCTGTTAGGGAATGTTCCAGGATTACTTTCTATCCAATAACTTTCAATTTTTAAAAACTCAAATTCCCTCATAATGTGCCCGGAAAATGCCCAAAAAAGTACAAAATAGCAGTTTTATGTAAAATCCATGCTGAAAACTGTATTTTTTTGGGAATTTTTCCGTCATCGAATTGAAAAACAAATAAATCAATAAATTATTTTATAAAAGTTTATTTAGTTCAATAGACGAAAATCAAAATACAAATAAAATGTTAGATAGATATAATTAGTTTCTTGCAGTTTACTTTGAGTAAACTTTATTTTAATAAATACCTCTGGACACGCTCAAAATTCTCTAATTTTTGTTTTAGATTGTATTTTAGTTTTTAAATTACCTTGTGGTCGTCTACGGGATGACCCTGGTGGGTTTGGATCTCTGGATTCTGTAAAAAGAAATATAGGGATTTTTTGTTAACGAAATTTTTCATCGAACCACAAAGTAAATAGTTAAAATAGAGATGCCCTGAACCATATTCAAGGAAATGATTCTTCACAATTTTTAAATTTATTAATAATATTAGGTATTTACATTTGCTAAAATAGTGAATTTAATATTATAGAAATAATAGCGAGTGAACAATTTACAGCTAAAAATTCCAAATAAAAATTTTGTATTTCTTAGGTATTTACATTAAAAGCATTATTTTTAAAACTTTCTGTAATGTGCTGCATTTAAGTGGTCCAAATTTATACCTGCAAGAATTCGAATTTTGATTTTCGTTGATCAATCCCCCCCCCCAATTCGCTCGTTTCCCGGAAAAAGAAGTTCGTCCTTTTTTCTTTCACATCGATAAAAATTAACCCATCCCCCAAGTTTTTGAAATTAACATAAGCTTTTAAATGGAAAAGTTCTTTTTTCGAATGAATGGAAAAAACAAGCACTCGCTTTTCACTTTTTGTAAATTCAAGTTTAGTCACTTGTTAAGGAAGAGATTGAAAATATTCCTGTCCAGAAATAACCTTCATCCAATAACTTTTAATTTTGAAAAACCCCAATTCCCTTATACTATTAAGAATTTTTGAACTCATTTGAAATTTTTCAGAGAATTATTATTTGCCTTAACAATTTTTTTTTGTAAATCCTGAAAACTTATTATTTTTCGGAATAAATGATACAGTTAATGAATATCAAGTAAAGTATTTCTTTTTTGACGTATTTATTGATTATTTGTACAATTTTTAATTTTTTAAAATTTTTTACCCTGTGAATCGTGAAAATGTTTATTAGTTATTATTCAAGAGATATCATTTTTTTTTCAAATTTGAAACTGGTTTTCACAAAAAATATCACTCTTAGCATTAATTGAATGCGTTATTAATTTCAGTAAGTAGTAACTTTCCACGATAAAAAATAAAAATAAATAAAAATATTTTCAACTGACTAGAATTTTTCTTAAAATTTTGAAAAATCATTCAAAATGTAAAAAAATGGCCTTATAATCTTCTAACTCTTTCCAGAAATTTTAAGAAAATTTTTTTCTTTTCTTGAAACCTTTGGCAATTCTTTTAAAGCTCCTGAAGTTTATTTTTGAAATCTTTAAAAATCTACATTCCTAAAAATCTTTTCGAGTTTAAAATACTTTTTCAATCTCTTCAATTCTAATAAATATTTCTCTTTTTCGCCATTTTAGGAAATCGTTTGATATGTTTGACACCCTTTCATAATTTTCTCTTAAAGTTGATTAAAAAAAAATGAAAAATCATTAAAATTTTTCACACAATTATTAAGAAAATTATTTTTCAAATCTTGTCAGATCTTTTGAACCTCCTAATTTAAAAAAATATTCAGATTTTTTCTGTTTTTTTTTAAATTCTGCAAAATTAAAATCTTTTGAAATCTTTTGAGATCTTTTTAAATAATCTCTGAAAATTAATTTTTCGAAATCAAAAATTATAATTTGTCTTAGAAATCTAAATTTTTTTTCTTCATTTTCGTGAAACCTTACAAAATACCTAAAACATCTTCACAAGTTTTAATTATTTTTGAAGCGTTTTAAAATATCTGAATACCTCTTAAACTAACTCAAATTTTTTCTAAAATTATATAGTATGGCAAAATTGCAAAATATTGCTTTGAAATCTTTTAAGTCTTCTTAAAAATTTTAGGAAATAATTAAAAATGTCTTGTGATCTTTTTAAATTTTCTCTTAGAATTAATTACAAAACAATCTTTCAAAATTTTTCCATGAATCTTGAGAACATTTTTTTCATTCCCTTGACACCATGCAAAATTCAGTTTTCGTAAGAATTTTTAAATCCTGAAAAATTAAAAAAAATGTCTCAGTCTTTCATATTCTTTTCCCATACATTACGAAATCATCAAAACTTAAAATTATTCTTTTAAAATAAAACCTAAACCATTTAAAATTTCCCACAAATCTTGAAAAAAATTAAATCTCTTCTAATCTTTCATTATTATTAAAAAGCTCGTAATTTTTTTAAGAATTCTTCAAAATATGTTTTTGCCAACAATTTAATTTTTCTCACCTCTTTAAAAATATAAGAAAGTTTACAAATTATAGTGTGGTAGCGAAATGTTAAGAACATAATTATTTTCCATTATTAAACAATCATTTACAATTTAAATTTTCTCTATCAATAATGTTTAGAAACATTTAGAAATAAATTTTATGATGAAGTAAAATTATTTATTTAGAAATTGCACTAACACACTGAGAGACCTTCTATTTGAAATTTAAAAAATGATAAATTAGATTGAGGCCATGTGACGAGTGGGTCACGTGACCGGATTCCTACCTTACCGACACTTTTTTTATTTGTAAACTTATTTTCACACGAATAGCCACATCGAGTTGAAAATTTGGGATAATGAATAAGAAGCCCTAAGAAAGGTGGGTCCGTTCCTAAATTTCAATAATTATGAGAAAAGTAAAAAAGAATTATTTACAACAAAAAAACTTTTTTCATAATTATACAAATTTAGGACGAGACCCACCTTTCTTAGTGCTTCTTATTTATTATCCTAAATTTTCAACTCGATGTGGCTATCCGTGTGAAAATAAGTTGACAAATAAAAAAAGTGTCGGTAAGGTAGGTATCTGGTCACGTGACCTACTCGTCACATGGCCTTAAAATCAAATTCAAAATCCTATGCAACGTACAATACTAAACTTAATGTATAGAATTCCAGAAAATCAAACAAGAATCCAACGACCAAATTTGGACAACCAACATAAATTGCTCCTATTGTAATTAAAAAAAAAATTCTTTGGACAAAAACAAAAAAGAGGAAAGAAAAATGAGAAGGCAACCAACCAAATCCCCTTTCTTCTCTTTTTTATTTTTGTCGTCTTTTTTATTTTTATTATTATCAAATCACAATATGAAAGCATTTATAATATTTAACAACATTTCGGTGCTCACACAGCACCCTTATCAAGGTAAGAAAAATTAGAGCAGGTTGAAACAATGACGAAGCAACGATGCTCTCTCTTCGATACCTGAGATCTAACTCTTTTCTTTTCTCTTTTTTATTTTTGTCCGAAGAAATTTTTGTTGTATTCACAATATGAGCATTTTATGATGGTTGTCCAAATTTGGTCGTTGGATTTTTGTTATATTTTCAGGAAGTCTATACATTAACTTGAATATTGGATGTTAAATAGGATTTTGAATTTGATTTTAATTTAATTTAAAATTCTTAAATTTCATATAAAAGGTCCCAGCTAACCTGTTACTATCGTGAGAAGTTCCTAAGTGATCACATGTTATGAGAGAAATTGTTACTTGTATGTCAGTTTCCTAGCTGGTAACGGGATCCGTTACCTGCCAGACTAGTAACATGGTGGTAACAGCCTACAGCCATCTTAAACTTTGTGCGCATGTGCAACGAATAAGCATTCATTGGTCCGTGATTCCCCGCACAATTTAAAAGTGCAAAATTAATTATAATTGTCGGTAAAATAATCTCAATTACACAGAAAAATTGTTGAATTTAAAAATCGGTACAGAATATCTATAAGCGTAAATATTTTAATAATTTACAATGAATATTTATTCTTACAAATTTTAAGATTAAAATGTAAAAAATCAATCCCGGTACAAAGAAAAATTTGTTTTTTGAAAATGTATTACTTTTTATTTTTGATGTGCTACTACAAGCAGTGTATAACACATAAATTTTCAAGGATTTTAAAGAAGAATTTAAAAAAATAATTAGATAGATAAGTAAACAACAATATATCTGAAAAACTGTGATTTTTATTTTATAAAATTAACTTGATATATTTTCAATTATGCCGTATCTACTAGAATACAATGAAAAGTAATGGGAAAAATTATTAAATTTATAATTTGTAAGTATTCCCTTCATCTTTGGCTTCTGCTTATTTTTTGTAGATTTTTGATAGGTTTGCAGCCATTGTGATCTCTTATCGAAGAAAAATCACTAATGTGGCAAGTACTGATGATAATATTCGATTTAACTCGACTAGAAAATGTAACTTTCAAACATACGATGAAATTATTTTATAATTAATCTTTTTTTAATAGGCTATTGCATTAAAAATCTGATGATGAAAAAATGTGCTTTCCTAATATGAGTAAAAGCAATTGCTATAGATACGAGTATATTCAATAAAAGGGGTGTCGATTCTCAAGACGATTTCAAATGTATTATTTAATTATAATTTCCTGAAAAGGCAAAAATCTGATCAGTATAATTTCTAAAACCCAAAATTTTGAATCTGAATCATTCATAATTGAAAGATGCAAAACAAAATAACGTTTAAAAACAAAAGTTGTAGATTTAATAATCCCTTAAATTTTGGAAATTGACTAGTTTTTACGTTAGAAAATATGAAATTTTTCAATTAAACTGGTTTAAAAATGAAAATGTTTGAAATTAAACACCGACATTTGAAATCAGTCGAAATTAAATAAAATCCATTTTTTCGTTTGAAAACTAAATTTGAAAATAAAAAATGTTTTTTAGTCTTTGATATTTTAAAACTGTTTTTTTTTTTGTAATTAGTATTATTAAATTGGTTTTAAAAAATTAGTGTAATAAGTGTAATTTCTAAAAGCACAAAATTTTCAATCTGAATAATTTAAAATCGAAAGATTTAAAATTATAATATTGTAGACTAAAAGTCATTAAAAAAATAAAATAGATTTCTGAATATTTCTAAACAGTATTGATAAAAGAGACAATTTTAATTGTAAAAAACCTACTAAAATTGGAAAATGATTCCGTTCTTAACATTTTGCTACCTCGCCGGTAGCGTAACCAGACAATTACCGGTACTGACAATAAGATTTCTGGCAAAATTTAAAATCATTCAGGTTTTATTTTGAAAGAATTACTTTAAGTTTTGAAGATTCCACAATATGTCGAAAAAGAATCTGGACAATAGTAGGAAATTTTTTTTCATTTTGCAGAATTTAGAAAAATTGTAGGAAAAACAAATTGTTTCAACAGATATTCAGAAGTTTTGAAAAGATTGGAAAATAATTTAAATCTTGAGAATTTTGAAATGTTTTAAGATAATAAACAAAATTCTTAATATTCTAGCAGAATTTCAAATGCTTTTTATTTTTGAAAATTAATTCTCAGAGAATATTTAGAAAGATTTAAAACATTTTGAACGATTTCTAAAATTGTCAGAAAAGCATCTGGCAGATTTTAAGGCAATTTTTTTAATTTTGCAAGATTAAAAAAAATTGAATAATTTAAAAGATATTTAGAAGGTGTACAAGTTTCGAGAAGACTTCAACATATTTTCAAATTTGATAAGAAAAATTCAAAAAATTAGTTTTTAAAGAAAATTTCAACAGATTTCAAAAGGTTTCTAAAAATGTGGAAAAAAGTCTGTGAGATTTCAAGGAAGGTAGTTTTTTTAATTCTGAGAGATTATTCCAAATATAATCAGGAATTTTAGAAGTTTCGAAGAGATTAGAAATATTTGAAAATTTGAAAAGAGTTCTTAGGAAAATTATATTGATATAACTTAAAAACAAACTGATAATACTTATTTCCTGGGTCTCTTTTGCACGGTGGTCAATACAATTTAAAAACACTTTAATTATAAACTTTTAAAATTGAAATTAAAAAATTTTTATTTATAAATGAAAGCTATTAACACGCTTTGATTAACAAAATTTTAAATAGATGCATTTATACTGCAAAAGAATTTTTTTTCAACTTTGTACAGTTTAAAGATTCAGATTCAGTTAAAAAAGTATGAATCCACGGTATCATTCGTAATCAAATAATTAAAATATTTTTAATAATTCCCTTAAAATTATATTTTCCAAATAAAAAATAATTTTTTGAGGAATATCTAGAAAAATTTTTATCATCTTAAAACCTTTCCAAATTCTTAACAAACTTCAATATTTTCTTTGAAAATCCTCAAAAATCTACATTTTGTTAAAAAATTTAAAAAATCTTTTCCAATTTTAAATTATTTTGGAAATTTGTTTAAGACATTTTAATATTTTTCAACGGATTCGAATATTTCATAAAGTATTACAAAAATTCTACAAAATTAAAAAAATTGGCTTGAAATGTTCGGGATTCTTTTTTGACAATTTTGTGAATCTTTTGAAATCTTTCGAAATATTTTGGTAAAATTAATTTTTCAAAATAAAAAATAATCTCTAATTTCCCTAGGAATCTTGAAAAACTTTTTTCTTGTAATCTTTCACATTTATTTTTAAAAAGCTTCTAATTGCTGCATATTGTTATGGATAAAATACGTATTGTATATGCTATGTATATATTTATTATAGAAAACTTAAACTTTTGAAGGCAGCTTTGTAGTTTCAACATAATAATAATAACACTTCGCATATACAAAATTTATTAGAAGATAAATACTTTATTTAATTATTTGAAATTCAATATTTCATTTTTATTGACGTTTATTTACATTATGGTTCTAACCTCTAATATTAGAGGTTAGAAGTGAGCAGCTACCTGGCACTCAAAGCTAAAAATGGGCACACATTTGACTGCCCTGCGCGTTAGTACTTAAATTGCCCGAGCGAAGCGCTGATTACCTATAGGGCCGACTTTCTTGAAAATACATGGCAAAATTGTCAACATTCGAAGTTTTTTTATATTTTCTGGTAGTTTATTAGTCCTTTTTTCGTTTTTTTTGTGCTAAAAATGATCAGTGATATATAATTAATTGAAAAAACATTAAACATGGTGAAGTGTTTAGCAGTTAACTGTGATTCTGGTTACAAAAAGAAACGGAGTTCGGAGGAGCAAACTCAACGGTTTTTTATGTGCCAAAAGACAAAGTGTCAATCAAAAAATGGCAAAAAGCAATTTTGAGAGATACATTAAAGTCAAAGAAGGTCAAGCGGTTTGTGAGAGACATTTTGCAGTACGTTATTGTATGAATTTAATTATCGTATTTATTTTCCTTTATGTATATATTGCTTTTTTCTATTATGTACTTTGAAATACAAATTCCGCCAGAGTTTAAACATGAATTCGTGGAATAAAATAGTTTAAAAAGAATAATTTAAATAACTAAATAATAATATCTTTAGCTTCAAAAAATATATTTTCTATTTGGCCAACGGCCATACCACGCTCAAAAACCCAGTTCTCGTCAGATCACTGAAGTTAACCAGCGTTGGACGCGGTTAGTACTTGGATGGGTGACCATTCAAGAATACTGACATGAGTGCTGTTGGCACATCGTGGGTGTGGTGAGCCCACACTTGTAGTTATTTATAACTACAAGAAAAACCTAGAAACACTACCCAAATCGGGTAGTGTCACGCCTACCCTGAAAGGGAAATGGTTTAATGGTATATATACAATTTGTAAAATTTCAAAAAATAATGCAAATAATTTGTATATGAGTATCAATAATTCATCATATTCTCTTGGCATACTATTTTATATTGGCAATTATTTAAATTTGAGAACGCGCTATACTTATTTGTGGTAAAAATATTTTTTTCATTATTAACAAAATTTTAATATTGAATAAATAAATTTTAAATAAACTATTTTTTGTAGACTCCGTATAAAAGGCCGCGACTTCGAGAAGGAGCCGTACCAACACTCCATTTGGGACGAGACGAAAAGCCTGAAAAACATTTTGAAAATTTAACTAATTTAATTGTTGAAAATTTAACTAATTTGAACAATTTAACTAATTTAACTAATCTAAAGAAAATATAAACGTTTTTTTGTACATAAAATTACATATTATTACTGTTGTGTTTTACAGAAAGTTATAATTTTTTGAAATGCTTGTTGCATTCATTTTATTTATTGAAATTTTATATTACATATAAGATTCATAAGAATTATACTTTTTAAATTTAAAAATTGCCTTTTTATTAATCTCATATACATACCTCTTGATTATTGCCATTTTTATAATTGCAAAATAATTTGGTAAGTTACTTTATACTGTTTTAATATTAAATTAGGTACATGAATTTTTACGACACAAAAAACCTTTTAATTTTAATTTAAAATCGTGACACTAAAGTTCATAAATTAATTAATTATTTAATTAATTATTAATGATATAAATAATAAAATATTAAAATTTATAATTAGTATTAGAATATTAAATATATTCTTTAATAAATTTACAATTTATTACTTAAATCAGACATAATACTTTAACAATTTTAATAACAATTTTATTGTTATTACTTTGTTTAAATTTATTATATTAAATGTATTATCTTGGAAAAATTTTTCGTATTGCTTTCACACATTTAATCACTTAGAAACTTAATATATTTCACTTTTTTCGTTATATATTTTATACTAGTATATGCCAAAAACATTTAACTTCTTTTTTCCATTAAAAAAACACGAAAAAGCGGTTCAGATTTTAAAAAAACATAAATATTTGCATTTTTGCCATGTATTTTAAAGAAAGTCGGCCCTATAGGTAATCAGCGCCACGATTTCGCCTGGTGGCCGTGATCCACCTTTCAGCCAACTTTTATAATACAGGCCACCATGAAAGTGCCAGGGGGCTGGAAGTGAGTTATGCCACTTCGTTTTCGTAAAGGTTCAGCTAAAAAATCTCGCTATTTCGTTTATAAAATATGTATTCACACGTTAGTTAATCAAGTTGGAAGTCTATAATATTATATCACTTTCCCGGAAATTATTGATCACTTAATTATGTCCTATTCTAACATTTTTGCAAGTGTATTAATAATTTTTATTTCGAAACGCTGGATATTTTGAGGTTAATCTGTCATTGTACGTTGTTTTCCCAAACATCACTTTGTTACAAGCATGTGATTACTCTGACGAGGTAATGTTACCGGCTTCGCTTGTAACATGTTACTGCTTTGAGTGGGAAACATATTGTCACTGGATGACCATCAAGGAAGTCACTAGTGACTGGTTTTCTGAATCTTGTTACAAGCATGTGACTACTCAGGCTGGCATCTGTGTTAGCTGGGGTCTCTCAGTGTTTGAGTGCATATACAGAAGTGTTAGTGGACTAAGAATAAATAGATGTAACAGTGACAGCGGCGTAGCCAGGAATTTTTTTCGGGGGGGGGGGGGGGGGGGGGCCTC
>CAKNYM010052312.1:275357-291280 GCA_932195095.1 Andricus curvator | reverse complement strand
TGAACAGTGAACTCAAGATATTTGCATTAAAATTGGTTTTATAAAGAGAAAGTGAAAAACGAATTTTGGAATATAGTTGATATCTGGATTGAAGATGTTTTAATATAAAATAGATTCGGAATTATGTTATATTCTACTTACGAACAGAATCAAGAAACACAACAAACGTGAAGAGCAGCGTTAAGAAAGAAATCTTCATTTTGACTGGCATTTTAACGTAGGCAATGAGAAATGATTTTTGAAGAATGTCTCTGATTGTATCCGGATGAATTCTAATTCTTGACATAAATTCTTGTGTACGGGTAGGCCGCTGATTGGCCTGTGCATACAGCGTATTTTTATTGCAATACACTAAACAAACTTTATATGTGTACGAATAGTCGACTTAAGCCTTGGCCTGAAAATGAAGTTTTAATGTAACTCAGATATTTGAACAAATGTTTTAAACAATCGAAACCTCGGTAGAGATGAAGACACTTTGATGAAAAACGATTTTCATCGCATGGCAAACTATTTCAACATAAGCTCACAGTTTGAAGAAACATTCAATTTTTTTTTTCATATAACGATACTCTAAAAACGTCTTTGAAAGTTTTCTTAGGAATTTAATTCGGATAATCCTATATTAAAAAGCGCATGGCGCCATTTTCGATTATTTCTCGAAATAACTCGAAACAATTTGAAACTATTGTTGTCCGGAAACTCGTATTTATGATTGGTTGGAGCTGTCGTTCCTTTTTCTCGTTTAAAATAAAAAGTCTGTAAACTTCAGGCTTATGAGAAATGTAAGGTTATCTAAATAATATATTAAATAATAATAATAGTCAATGTAAGACAGGTGTCCAGCATGTTGATATACAAAATGTAATTTGTAGACTTTTGAAGATTTCAAAAATAAAAAAACTTTTTAAGAATTTTAAAAGGTTTCAAGATAATAAAAAAATTTCTTAAAATTCCTGGGAAAATGTCAACTGATTTTTGAGTTTTAAAATAAATTTTAAGAGAAAATTGGCAAAGATTTCAAAAGATTTAAAATCATTTTCTAAAATTTCGAAAAAGAATGGGAACGTTTTTGAAGCAAAATCTTTCAATTAGCAAGATTACAAAGATTTATAAAAATTACGAGTAAGTTTAAGTTTAAGACATTTCGAAATTTTAAAAAGATTCAAATTAATTTAAAAGTGGAAAATATTTCAAAAGTTTTGAAAAATGTACATTTTTGAATATTTGGAAAAAAATTTGTGAGACTTCTTAAGGATTTTGAAGGGATTCACGATAATAAAAAAAATTTCTTAGAATTCATGGGAACATTTGAACTGATTTTGGATTTGGAAAAATTAATTTTATGAGAATATTTAAAAACATTTAAAAATTTTAAAAGATTACAAAAGATTTCTGAAATCGTCGTAACAGATTCTGGAAGATTTAAAGGGAATTTTCGTAATTTTTCAGAATTTTAAGAAAATTTTTGGAAATAGAAAAAAAATGATTTGAAATTTGACAATATTTCAAAAAATCTAAAACAAAATGTAAATTTTTGAGATTTCGAAAAAAATGTCAAAGCTTTTTAAGAAGTTTAAAAGGCTTCAAGAAAATGAAAAAACTTTATTAAAATTCCTGGGAAAATTTAAACTGATTTTTAATTTTGAAAATAAATTTTAAGAGAAAATTGACAAAGATTTCCAAATTTTTTAAATTATTTTTGAAAATTTCAAAAAATCTTTCCATTAGCAAGATTAAATTTTTTTTTTAATTTCAAAAGGTTTCACAATAATACAAAATATTTCTCATAATTCATGGGATAATTTAAACTGATTTTTTTATTTTGAAAAATTAATTTTAAGATAATATTTAAACAAAATTTTGAAATTTCAAAAGATTTACAAAATTGTCAAAACAAAATCTGGAAGATTTGAAGGCAAGTTTTTAAATTTTTCAGAATTTCAAGAAAAATTTTGGAAGAATTTTAAAAGATATTTAGAAGGTTTGAAAGTTTTGAAAATGGTTGAAAAATGATTTTCAATTTTTAAAGTTTTCCAAAAATTGTAAACAAAATATAAATGGAAAATTTCCAAACAATTTTTAATAATTTTAAGAAGTTTGAGATTTTTAAAGAAAATAAAAAAATTTCTTGAGATTCCTGGGAAAAATTTGTATTACTGTTTATTTTGAAAAATTAATTTTAAAATAAAATTTGAAAAAGTTTCGAAATATTCCCAAATATTATTATAATTTCAAAATATTTCTAAAGATTTCGAAAATATCTGGAAGATTTAAGGGCACTTTTTTTAATTTTGAATGATTTTTCAAAATTTTAGGAATATATCGAGACAATTTTTTCTAAAATTTTGCAAAATCCTAAAAAAGAAAAAAATTATACTTTTTCGACATATCTGAAATCGTAAAAAAATCAATTTTCTCAAGAATGTAAACTAATTTTTTATTTTGAACATTTTTAAGAGATTTATAAAAAATGCGAGTAAGTTTATGACATTTCGAAATTTTAAAAAGATTCAGAAGTATTTTAAAAGTTGAAAATATTTCAAAATTTTAAAAAAATGTACATTTTTGAATATTTGAAAAAAAAAATTTGTAGCTTCTTAAGGATTTTAAAAGGATTCACGATAATAAAAAATGTTTCTTAAAATTCACGGGAAAATTTGAACTGATTCTTTGTTTTGAATAAATAATTTTAAAAGAATATTTAAAAAAATTTTGAAAGATGACAAAATATTTTAAAAGATTACTAAAGATTTTTAAATTCGTCATAACAGATTCTGGAAGACTTTAAGGCAATTTTTGTAATTTTTCAGAATTTTAAGAAAATTTTTGGAAAAATTCGAATTACTTTAAAAGATAAGTTAATTTGAAAATATTTCAAATAATTTGAAAAAAAAAATTTTAATTTTGGAAGATTCCGAAAAAGATGTCGAAGCTTTTTAAAAAGTTTAAAAGGCTGGAAGAAAATAAAAAAAACTTTCTTTAAATACCTGGGAAAATTTAAACTGATTTTTTATTTTGAAAGAAAATTTAAAGAGAAAATTGACAAAGATTTCAAATGATTTTAAATTATTTTCTAAAGTTTCGAAAAAGAATGGGAAAGATTTGTAAGCAAAATCTTTCCATTAGTAAGATTGCAAAATTGTATACAAAATTTGAAAAAAAATTTAAAAGGTTTCACGATAATAAAAAATATATCTCACAATTCATGGGTTAATTTAAAATTATTTTTTATTTTGATAGATTAATTTTAAGATAATATTTTTTTAAAAATTTAACGTTTCAAAAGATTTCCAAAATTATCAAAACAGAATCTGGAAGATTTGAAGGCAAGTTTTTTAATTTTTCAGAATTTCAAGAAAAATTTTGGAAGAATTTTAAAAGATATTCAAAAGGTCCAAAAGTTTTGAAAATGGTTAAAAAATGATTTGAAGTTTGAAAAGATTTTCAAAGATTTTAAACAAAATGTAAATTTTTGAAGATTTCGCAAAAAATTTCGAAGCTTTTTAAGAAGTTTGAGAGGTTTCAAGAAAATAAAAAAATTTCTTGAGATTCTTGGGAAAATTTTTAATTACTTTTTATTTTGAAAAATTAATTTTTAAAGAAAATTGGAAAAAGTTTCAAAATATTTCAAATTATTATTATAATTTCAAAATATTTCGTAAATATCTGGATTTAGGAATAGTTCGAGTCAGTTTAGTAGATATTTATCTTCCAAACTCCTCAAAGTCCTAAATGTCTTTCAAACTGACTCGAATTTTTCCTAAAATTTTACAAAATCCTGAAAAATTATACTGTTTTGACATATCTGAAACTTCAAAATAAATTTTTAATTTTCTCAAGCATCTTAGGAAAATTATATATTTATTCAACTTTAAAAACAAATAAACTCAAAAAAGAAATGTTTGTTCGCGATTTTTATTTTGTATTCTAAATTATTCATCCCCTAAAATAATAATTTGGGTGCATTTTTTTTCTTTCATGACTGAAAAATCTTTTTTAGTTAAGAATTGAACTATTTTGTTGAAAATTTGTCGTTTCCGGTTAAAAATACAACTGATTGAAAATTAATCTTTTTTAATCGAGGATTCAACTACTTTGTTGGAAATTAATGTTTTTTTATTAAAGATTCATCATTTCTTTTGAAAATTCATCTCTTCGGTTGACAATGTCACTATTTCGCTGAAAATTCGTCTCTTTTGGTAGAAAATTCATCTATTTCGTTAAAAATTCATATTTTCGTGTTAAAAAATTGTGCTGCTTTGTAGAAAATTCATCTCTTTTTGAAAAAATTAATCTTTTTTGGTTTAAAATGCAACTGGTAAAAATGTTCTTTTTTTTGCTTCAAGATGCAGCTATTTTCTTCAAAGTTTGTCTTTTTTCATGAATTCAATTACTTCTTATTTAAAATTCAAATCTTTTTTTGATGAAATCTCATTTATGTTTTCTAAATAATATATTCAATAATTTAATAATAATAATAATAATCAATGGAACAAAGTCTTCAACACTTAGAAATACAAAATTCAATGTTTTACGTTGAAGAAATATAACTTAGAAACCAAGTATCTGTAAATTGATAAATTTTTCATAATTTTTGAGTCACAAATATTTTAAACACATGACAATTTTCAACAGTTCAGAAAAATTTGTTAAATTTATTAAAAAAATTTGATTCAATTTTTTGATAAAATTTTTTTTTATTGTTGATCCACAAAGTTAAACAAATAAACACCTCTTTCGATATTTCTAAAAATATGCATGCGCGCGCGTAGCGCGCTTTTGCTACTTGTCCTATATTAAAAAGCGCATGGCGCCATTTTCGATTATTTCTCGAACCATCTCGAAATAACTCGAAACAATTGGAAACTATTGTTGTCGGGAAACCCGTGTTCGTGATTGGATGAAGCTTTAATTTTTTTTGCCATTCAAAAAAAGAGTTTGCAACCTTCAGGCTTATGAGAAATGCAAGGTTATCTAAATAATATATTCAATAACAATAATAATTAATAGAGCAAAGGTGCCCAGAATTCTGATATAAAAAATGTATTGTGTAGATTTTTAAAGATTTATTAAAAAAGAAGCTTTTTGAGAATTTTAAAATGTTTCAAATGAATGAAAATATTTTTTAAGATTCCTGGAGAAATTGTAACTGATCTTTTAATAAAAAAAAAATTTCTAAAAAGAATATGGACGATTTTAAAGCAAAAATGTACAGTTAGCAGGGTTACAAAGTTTGATACAAAAACTCTATCAAGTTTAAAAGACATTCAAAGGTTTGAAAAAGATTTGAAATTAATTTAAAATTCGAAAACATTTTACAAAAGTTAGAAAAAACGTACATTTTTGAATATTTGGAAAAAGAATTTTGAAGCTTTTTAAGGATTTTGAAAGGATTCACGATAATAAAAAAATTTTCTTAGAATTCATGGGATAACTTGAGCTGATTTTCTATTTTGAAAATAAATTTCAAGAGAAAAACAAAAAAAATGTAAAAGATATAAAATTATTTAAAAAATTTTGAAAAAGAGTGGGAAAGATTTTCAAGCAAAATCTTTCAATTAGCAAGATTACAAAGATTTATAAAAAATGCGAGAAAGTTGAAGACATTTCGAAACTTTGAAAAGGTTCAAAATTAATTTAAAAGTTGAGAATATTTCAAAAGTTTTGGAAAATGTACATTTTTGACTATTTGGGAAAAAAATTTGAAGCTTCTTAAGAATTTTGAAAGGATTCACGATAATAAAAAAATTCTTCTTACAATTCATGAGAAAATTTGAACTGATTTTCTATTTTGAAAAATTAATTTTAAGAGAATATTTAAAAACATTTTAAAAGATTAAAAAAGATTTTTAAATTCCTCATAACAGATTCTGGAAGATTTTAAGGCATTTTTTGTAATTTTTCAGAATTTTGAGAACATTTTTGGAAAAATTCGAATCATTTTAAAAGAGATTTAGAAGGTTTGAAAGTTTTGGAAATAGTTTAAAAAATAATTTGAAATTTGAAAATATTTCAAAAAATTTAAAACGAAATGAACATTTTTGAAGTTTTCAAAAAAAAATTCGAAGCTTTTTAAGAAGTTTAAAAGGTTTCAAGAAAATAAAAAAACTTTCTTAAAATTCCTGGGAAAATTTAAACTGATTTTTTATTTTGAAAATAAATTTTAAGAGAAAATTGACAAATATTTCAAAAGATTTTAAATTACTTTCTAAAATTTCGAAAAAGAATGGAAAACATTTTCAAGCCAAATCTTTCCATTAGCAAGATTGCAAAATTTTATACAAAATTCGAAAATACATTTTTTTTGAAGGTTCACGATGATAAAAAATATTTCTCGTAATTTATGGGATAATTTAAACTGACTTTTTATTTTGAAAAATTATTTTAAAGATAATATATTTAAAAAAATTTAACTTTTCAAAAGATTTCCAAAATTGCCGAAACACAATCTGGAATATTTGAAGGCGAATTCTTTAATTTTTCAAGAGAAATTTTGGAAGAATTCGAAGAATTTTAAAAGATATTTAGAAGGTTTAAAAGTTTTGAAAATGGTTGAAAAATGATTTTAAATTTGAGAAAATTTCCAAAAATTTTTAACAAAATGTAATTTTTTGAAGATTTCGAAAAAAAATTCGAAGCTTTTTAAGAAGTTTGAGAGGTTTCAAGAAAATAAAAAAATTTGTCGATATTCCTGGGATAATTTTTCATTACTTTTTATTTTGAAAAATTAATTTTTAAAGAAAATTTGAAAAAGTTTCAAAATATTGCAAAATATTATTATAATTTCACTATATTTTTACAAATTTCGAAAATATCTGGAAGATTTGAGAGCAATTTTTTTAATTTTGAAAGATTTTTGAAAATTTTAGGAATAGTTCGAGTCAGTTTAAAAAACTTCAAAACTTCTAAAAGTCCTAAAATCTTTTAAACTGACTCGAATTTTTCCTAAAAATTTTCAAAATCCTGAAAAATAAAAAAATATACTTTTTCAACATATCTGGAAGCTTCAATACAAATTTTGAATTTTCTCAAGAATCTTAAGAAAATTATATATTTATTTAACTTTAAAAATAAATGAACAAATAAACTTAAAAAAGAAATGTTTATTCAACATTTTTATTTTGTATTATAAATTATTTATCCCCTAAGATAATAATTTGTGTGACATTTTTTTTCTGAAAATCTTTTTTAATCAAAAGTTGAACTATTTCGAAGAAAATTCGTCTTTTTGGTTTGAAAATTAATCTGTTTTTGTTGACGATTCCACTATTTGGATGAAAATTTGTGTTTCCCGGTTAAAAATGCAACTGATTGAAAATTAATAGTTTTTTTTCGAGGGTTCAACTACTTTCTCAAAAATTCATTCAAAAAATTGGTCATTTTAAAAGCAAACTTTTTCAATTAGCAAGATTACAAAGTTTTATAACAAAATTCTATCAAGTTGAGGAGACATTTAGAAGTTTTAAAAAGATGCAAAATTAATTTTAAACTTGAAAAAATTTCCAAAAAGTTAGAAGAAAAAGTACATTTTTGAATATTTGGAAATACAAATTTAAAAACTTCTTAGGCTTTTTGAAAGGTTTTGCGATAATTAAAAATATTTATTAAAATTCGTGGGATAATTTGAACTGACTTTTTATCTTGAAAAATTAATCTTAAGAAAATATTTTAAAAACATTTCAAAAGATTTAAAAAGATGTCAGAAATTGTCATAACAGAATCTGGAAGTTTTGGAGACATTTTTTTTTTAATTTTTCAGAATGTTGAGAAAATTTTTAGAAAAATTCAAATAATTTTAAAATATATTTAAAACGTTTAAAAGTTTTGGAAATGATTAAAAAAATAAATAATTTGTAATTTGAAGATATTTCCAAAAACTTAAAACGAAAAGTAAATTTTCAAAAATTTCAAAAAGAGATTCCTGAAAAAATTTTTAATGACTTTTTATTTTGAAAAATCAATTTTTAAGGAGAATTTAAGAAGGTATAGAAACATTTAAAAAGATTTCTACAAATGTCGAAAGTATCTGAAAGATTTAAGGACATTTTTTTAAATTTTCGAATATTTTTCAAAATTTTAGGAATTTTTCGATTCAGTTTCAAAGATATTTATTTTCAAAACTTCTAGAAGTCCTAAATATCTTTTAAACAGCCTCGAATATTTTCTAAAATTTTGAAAAATTCTGAAAAATAAAAAATTATACTTTTTCGACATATATGAAATCGTAAAAAAAATTAATTTTCTCAAGAATGTAAACTGATTTTTTATATTGAACATTTTAAAGACATTTATAAAAAATGCGAGTGAGTTTATGAAATTTCGAAATTTTAAAAAGATTCAGAATTAATTTAAATGTTGAAAATATTTCAAAAGTTTCAAAAAATGTACATTTTTGAATATTTGGAAAAAAATTGTGTAGCTTCTTAAGGATTTTGAAAAGATTCACGATAATAAAAAAATTTTCTTGAAGTTCATGGAAAAATTTGAACTGATTCTTTGTTTTGAATAAATAATTCTAAGAGAATATTTAAAAACATTTTAAAAGATGATCAAATATTTTAAAAGATTTCTGAATTCGTCATACCAAATTCTGGAAGACTTTCAGGCATTTTTTGTAATTTTTGAGAATTTTAGGAAATTTTTTCGAAATACTCGAATTCTTTTAAGGCCATGTGATGAGTGTGTCACGTGACCAGATTCCTACCTTACCGGCACTTTTTTTATTTGCCAACTTATTGTCACCAGAATAGCCACATCGAGTTGAAAATTTGGGATAATAAATAAGAAGCACTAAGAAAGGTGGGTCTGGTCCTAAATTCTTATTAGTATGAAACAAAATTTTTTATAACAAAATTTTTTTTTGCTTTTTTCATAATCATAAAAATTTAGGACCAGAGCCGCGTATCTTAGTTCTTCTTATTTAGTATCCCAAATTTTCAACTCGATGTGGCGCTTCGTGTGAAAATAAGTTGACAAATTAAAAAAGTGCCGGTAAGGTAGGAATCCGGTCACTTGACCCACTCGTCACATGGCCTTAAAGGATAAGATAATTTAAAAATATTTTCGAAAATTTAAAACAAAATGTAAATTTTTTGAAGATTTCGAAAAAAATTTCGAAGCTTTTCAAAAAGTTTCAAAGGCTTCAAGAAAATAAAAAACTGTTGTTAAATTCCTGTGGAAATTTAAACTGATTTTTTTATTTTGAAAATAAATTTTAAGAGAAAATTGACAAAGGCTTCAAAAGATTTTAAATTATTTTCTAAAATTTCGAAAAAGAATGGGAAAGATTTTCAAGCAAAATCTTTCCATTAGAAAGATTGCAAAATTTTATACAAAATTAAAAAAAAAGTTTTTTATGATTTCACGATACTAAAAAATATTTCTCACAATTCAAGGGATAATTTAAACTGATTTTTCATTTTTAAAGATTAATTTTAAGATAATATTTTTAAAAATTTTAACGTTTCAAAAGATTTCCAAAATTGTCAAAACAGAATATTTAGAAGGATTAAAAGTTTTGCAAATGGTTAACAAATTATTTTAAGTTTGAAAAGATTTACAAAATTTTTTATCAAAATGAAAATTTTTAAGATTTGGAAAAAAATTTCGAAGCTTTTCAAGAAGTTTGAGAGGTTTCAAGAATATCAAGGAATTTCTTGAGATTCCTGAGAAAATTTTTAATTACCTTTATTTTGAAAAATTAATTTTTATAGAAAATTTGAAAAAGTTTCAAAATATTTCTAAATATTTCTACAAATTTCGAAAATTTTTGAATATTTGGAAAAAAATTTGAAGCTTCTTAAGGAGTTTGAAAGGATTCACTATAATAAAAAAATCTTCTTAGAATTCATGGGAAATTTTAAACAGATTTTTTATTTCGAAAAAGTAATTTTGAGAGAACATTTAAAAACATTTTAAAAGATGTCAACAGATTTTAAAAGATTACAAAAGATTTCTAAAATCTTCATAACAGACTAGCAATTTTTGTAATTTTTCAGAATTTTTAGAAAATATTTAGAAAAATTCGAATAATTTTAAAAGATATTTAGAAGGTTTAAAAGTTTTGGAAATAGTTGAAGAAGTAATTTAAAATTTGAAAATATTTCAAAAATTCAAAACAGAATGTAAATTTTTGAAGATTCAGAAAAAAAATTCGAAGCTTTTTAAGAAGTTTAAAAGGCTTCAAGAAAATAACATAATTCCTTACTATTCCCGGGCAAAGATTTTTAAGCAAAATATTTTAATTAGCAAGATTGAAAAATTTTATAAAAAATTTGAAAAAAAATTTCAAAAGGTTTCACGATAATTATAAATATTTTTCATAATTCATGGGATAATTTAAACTGATTTTCTATTTTTTTAAATTAATTTTGAGATAATATTTACAAAAAGTTTAACATTTCAAAAGAGTTATAAAATTGTAAAAATAGAATCTGGAAGATTTGAAGGCAAGTTTTTTAATTTCTCAGAATTTCAAGAAAAATTTTGGAAGAATTCAAAGAATTTTAAAAGATATTTAGAAGGTTTAAAATTTTTGGAAATAGTTGAAAAAGTAATTTGAAAATATTTTAAACATTTAAAACAAAATGTAAATTTTTGAAGATTTCGAAAAAAATTTTTAAACTTTTTAAGAAGTTTAAAAGGCTCCAAGAAAATAAAAAAAAACTTTCTTAAAATTCCTGGGAAAATTTAAACTGAATTTTTATTTTGAAAATAAATTTCAAGAGAAAATTGACAAAGATTTCAAAAATGTTTAAATTATTTTCAAAAAATCTTGCATTAGCAAGATTAAAAAATTAAAAAAAAATTTTTTAAAAGGTTTCACGATAATACAAAATATTTCTCATAATTTATGGGATAATAAAAACTGATTTTCTATTTTCAAAAATTAATTTTAAGATATTATTTAAACGAAATTTTAACATTTCAAAAGATTTTCAAAATTGTCAAAACAGAATCTCGAAGATTTGAACGCAATTTTTGTAATTTTCCGAATTTCAAGAATAATTTTGGAAGAATTCGAAGAATTTTAAAAGATATTTAGAAGGTTTAAAAGTTTTGAAAATGGTAAAAAAATGATTTTTGAGTTTGGAAAGATTTCGAAAAATTTTTAACAAAATGTAAATTGAAGATTTCCAACAACAAAAATTCGAATCTTTTTAAAAAGTTTTATGAGTTTTTAAGAAATTAAAGAAATTTCTTAAGATTCCTGGGAAAATTTTTTATTACTTTTTTTGTTGACAAATCAATTTGAAAAGAAGATTTGAAAAAGTTTCAAAATAATATTATAATTTCAAAATATTTCGACATATTTCGAAAATATCTGGAAGATTTAAGTGCGATTTTTTTAATTTTGAAAGATTTATAAAAAATGCGAATAAGTTTAAGACATTTCGAAATTTTTAAAATATTCAAAATTAATTTGAAAGTTGAAAATATTTGAAAAGTTTTGAAAAATGTACATTTTTGAATATTTGGGGGAAAAAATTTGAAATTTCTTAAGAATTTTGAAATGTTTAACGATAATAAAAAAATTTGCTTACAATTCATGGCAAAATTTTAATTGGTTTTTTGTTTTGAAAAACTAATTTTAAGAGAATATTTAAAAAAATTTTAAAAGATTATAAAAGATTTTCAAAATCATTATAACATATTCTGGAAAATTTTGAGGCAATTTTGGTAATTTTTCAGAATTTTGAGAAAATTTTTGGAAAAATTCGAATAATTTCAAGAGAGATTTAGAAGGTTTAAAAGTTTTGAAAATAGTTTAAGGAATTATTTGAAATTTGAAAATATTTCAAAAAATTTTAAACAAAAATTAAACTTTTGAAGTTTTCGAAAAAAATGTCGTAGCTTTTTAAGAAGTTTAAAAGGCTTCAAGAAAATAACAAAATTTCTTAAAATTCCTGGGAAAATGTAAATTGATTTTTTATTTTGAAAATAAATTTTAAGAAAAAATTGACAAAGATTTCAAAAGATTTTCAATTATTTTATAAAGTTTCAAAAAAGAATGGGAAAGATTTTCAAGCGAAATTTTGAAAGAATTCGAAGAATTTTAAAAGATATTTAGAAGGTTTAAAAGTTTTGAAAATGGTTGAAAAATGATTTTAAGTTTGAGAAAATTTGCAAAAATGTGTAACAAAATATAAATTTTTGAAGACTACGAGGCAAAATTCGAAGCTTTTTAAAGGATTCAAGAAAATAAAAAAATTTCTTGAGATTCCTGGGAAAATTTTTTATTACTTTTTATTTTGAAAAATTAATTTTTAAAGAAAATTTGAAAAAGTTTCAAAATATTGCAAATTATTATTAAAATTTAAATATATTTCTACAAATTTTAAAAATATCTGGAAGATTTGAGGGCAATTATTTAAATTTTGAAAGATTTTTCAAAATTTTAGGAATAGTTCGAGTCAGTTCAAAAAACTTCTAAAAGTCCTAAATATCTTACAAACTGACTCGAATTTTTCCTAGAATTTTTCAAAATCCTGATAAATAAAAAAATATACTTTTTCGACATATCTGAAAGCTTCAATAAAAATGTTGAATTTTCTCAAGAACTTCAAGAAAATTATATATTTATTTGAATTTAAAAACAAATGAACAAATAAACTTAAAAAATAAATGTTCATTCGAAATTTTTATTTTGTATTCTAAATTATTTATCCCCTAAAATAATAATTTGTGCGTCATTTTTTTTCTTTCATTAATGAAAAATCTTTTTTAATCAAAAGTTGAACTATTTGGTTGAAAATTCTTCCTTTTGGTTTGAAAATTAATCTGTTTTTGTTAAGGATTCCACTATTTAAGTGGAATATGATAATAATAAAGTAAGTATAATAAATAAGTTAAGATAAAGAAAACGAAATAATTGGTAATTTGAAGATATTTCCAAAAACTTGAAACGAAAATTAAATTTTCAAAAATTTCAAAAAGAGATTCCTGGAAAAATTTTTAATGACTTTTTATTTTGAAAAATAAATTTTTAGGGAGAATTTAAAAAGGTATAGAAACATTTCAAAAGATTTCTACAAATGTCGAAAATATCTGAAAGATTTAATGGAATTTTTTTTAATTTTGGAATATTTTTCAATATTTTAGGAATAGTTCGAGTCAGTTTAAGAGATATGTATCTTCAAACCTGCTAAAAGTCCTAAATATCTTTTAAACAGACTCGAATTTTTTCTAAAATTTTGCAAAATCCTGAAAAATGAAAAAATTATACTTTTTCGACATATCTGAAATCGTAAAAAAAATCAATTTTCTCAAGAATGTAAACTGATTTTTTATTTTGAACATTTCAAAGAGAAAATTGACAGAGATTTCAAAAGATTTTAAATAGTTTTCTAAAATTTCGAAGAAGAATAGGAAAGATTTTCAAGCAAAATCTTTCAGTTAGCAATATTACAAAGATTTATAAAAAATGCGAGTAAGTTTATGACATTTCGAAATTTCAAAAAGATTCAAAATTAATTTAAAAGTGGAAAATATTTCAAAAGTTTAAAAAAATGTACATTTGTGAATATTTGGAAAAAAATTTTGTAGCTTCTTAAGGATTTTGAAAGAATTCAAGATAATAAAAAAAAGTTCCTAAAATTCATGGGAAAATTTAAAATGATTCTTTGTTTTGAATAAATAATTTAAAGAGAATATTTAAAAACATTTTAAAAGATGACAAAAGATTTTAAAAGATTACAAAAGATTTCTAAATTTGTCATAACAGATTCTGGAAGACTTTAAGGCAATTCTTGTAATTTTTCAGAATTTGAAGAACATTTTTGGAAAAATTGGAATTATTTTGAAAGATAGGATAATTTGAAAATATTGCAAAAAATGTTAAACAAAATGTAAATTTTGGAAGATTTCGAGAAAAATGTCGAAGCTTTTTAAGAAGTTTAAACCCCTTCAAGAAAATAAAACAACTTTCTTAAAATACTTGGGAGACTTTAAACTGATTTTTTATTTTAAAAATAAATTTTAAGAGAAAATTTGGAAAAGTTTCAAAATATTTCAAAATATTTCTACAAGTTTCGAAAATATCCGGAAGATTTGAGGGCAATTTTTTTAATTTTGAAAGATGTTTCAATATTTTAGGAATAGTTCGAGTCAGTTTAAGAGATATGTATCTTCAAAACTTCTAAACGTCCTAAATATCTTTCCAACAGACTCGAATCCATTCTAAAATTGTTCAAAATCCTGAAAAATAAAAAATTATACTTTTTCGATATATCTGCAAGTTTTCAAAAAATTTTTTGAATTTTCTCAAGAATCTTACGAAAATTATATATTTATTTAACTTTAGAAACAAATGAATGGGAAAGATTTTAAAGCAAAATCTTTCAATTAGCAAGATTACAAAGATTTATAAAAAATTCGAATAAGTTTAAGACATTTCAAAATTTTAAGAATATTTAAAATTAATTTTACAGCTGAAAATATTTGAAAAGTTTTAGAAGAATTTACATTTTGGAATATTTTGAAAAAAAATTTGAAGATTTTAAAAGATTATAAAAGATTTCTAAAATCTTCATAACAGATTCTAGAAAATTTTTAAGCAATTTTTGTAATTTTTCAGTATTTTCAGAAAATTTTTTGAAAAATTCGAATAATTTTGAAAGATATTTAGAAGGTTTACAAGTTTTGGAAATAGTTCAAAAAGTAATTTAAAATTTGAAAATATTTCGAAAATTTAAAACAAAATGTAAATTTTTGAAGATTTGGAAGAAAATTTCGAAGCTTTTCAAGAAGTTTAAAAGGCATCAAGAAAATAAAAAAACTTCCTTACATTTCCTGGGAAAATTTAAACTGAATTTTTATTTTGAAAATAAATTTGGAGAGAAAATTCACAAAGATTTCAAAAGATTAAAAATTATTTTCTAAAATTTCGAAAAAGAATGGCAAAGACTTTTAAACAAAGTCTGTCGATTAGCAAGATTAAAAATTTTTATAAAATATAATAGAAAATATTTCTCATAATTCGTGGGATGATTTAAACTGATTTTTCATTTTTTTAAATTAATTTTAAGATAATATTCGAGAAAAATTTTAACATTTCAATAGATTTATGAAATTGTCAAAATACAATCTGGAAGATTGGAAGGCAAGTTTTTTTAATTTTTCAAAATTTCAAGAAAAATTTTGGAAGAATTCGAAGAATTTTAAAAGATATTTAGAAAGTTTTGAAAATGGTGAAAAAATGATTTCAAGTTGGAAAAGATTTCCAAAAATTTTCAACAAAATGTAAATTTTTGAAGATTTCGAAAAAAATTTTGAAGCTTTTTAAGAAATTTAAAAGGCTTCAAGAAAATGAAAATAAACTTTCTTAAAATTCCTGGGAAAATTTAAACTGAATTTTTATTTTGAAAATATATTTTAAGAGAAAATTGACAAAGATTTCAAAATTGTTTAAAATTATTTTCCAAAATTTCAAAATATCTTTCCATTAGCAAGATTAAAAAATTTCAAAATAATAAAAAAAAATTTCAATAGGTTTCACGATAATACAAAATATTTCTCACAATTCATGGGATAATTTAAACTGATTTTTTATTCTAGAAAATTAATTTTAAGATAATATTTTTAGAAAAATTTAATATTTAAAGAGATTTCCAAAATTGTCAAAACAGAATCTGGAAGATTTGAAGGCAAGTTTTGAAAGTTTTCAGAATTTCAAGAAAAATTTTGGAGGAATTCGAAGAATTTTAAAAGATATTTAGAAGGTTTCAAAGATTTGGAAATGTTTAAAAAATTATTTTCAATTCTGAAAGTTTTCTGAAAATTGGAAACAAAATGTAAATAGAAGATTTCCAAAAAAATTTCGAATCTCTTTAAGAAGCTTGCGAGGTTTCAAGAAAATAAAAAAATTTCTTGAGATTCCTGGGAAAAATTTTTATTACTTTTTATTTTGAAAAATTAATTTT
>CAKNYM010052312.1:251357-274957 GCA_932195095.1 Andricus curvator | reverse complement strand
AATATAATATATTATTTTTAATTTTGAAACATTTTTCAAAATCTTAGGAATATTTCGAGTCAATGTAAAAGATATTTATCTTCCAAAAACTGGCTCAAATTTTTCCTAAAATTTTTCAAAATGCTGAAAAATGAAAAACTATAGTTTTTTGACATATCTGGAAGCTTAAATTTTTTTTTAATTTTCTCGAGAATCTTAGGAAAATTATATATTTATTTAACTTTAAAAACAAATGAAGAAATAAACTCGAAAAATAAATATTTGGAAGAGATTTTTATTTTTTATTTTAAATTATTTATCCCCCAAAAATAATAACTTACACACTTACAAAACTTTAATATTTAATAATGTAAAATTTTATTATTACACTTTTAGTAAAAATAATTAATCTTCAACCAAGGAAAATGGAATCTTCAACAAAATAGTTGAATTTTCAACCAAACTGATATTCTTTGATAAACAAATTTATTCTGAACAAAAAGTGTAATAGTTCATATTTCCATCAAAAAATGTTTTAATTTTCAATGAAAAACTGTTGAATTATACCAAAAAATGCAAATTTTCAACAAAATAGTTGAATTTTCATCCAAGAAAGATTTGTCAATCAATACAAAAAATATGATCCAAAATGTTGAGTTTTCAATTCATAGAGACAAATTTTTGAAAAAGTGGAATTTGCACTCAAAAATATGCATTTTCTACGCAAATAAGTGAATTCTCAGATAAAAAAGACGGGTTTTCAAAAAAATAATTGAATATTCAACTAAAAAAGATAAATTTTCAACACAAAATAGCATAGTTTAATTTTCAGTTAAGAAATATGTATTGAAGGAAATAAAATAAATTTTTAACGAGATAATTCCATTTCCGACGATAAAAATGAATTTCCTACCAAAAAAATAAATATCGAACCAAAAAAAAATAATTTTCTACCACAAAAGACAAAATTTGAACAAAATACAGAAATTTTCAACCAAATAGTTGAATTTTCAACTGAAGAAAATAAATGGTCAACAAAATATGGAATAGTTCAATTTTCAGTTAAAAAATAATTCAAACAAATGTTAAAAAAGTTGTTTTACTTTCAACTAAGTAGTTGAATTTTGAACCAAAAAAGGTTTTTCTGTTCCTATTCAAGATTAGCGAAGTTTTTGAAAATTTAATTATATTTTTTTTTCTTATATTTTTAAAGAGATATGAAAAATTAAATTATAGACAAAAACTTATTTTGTACAATTCAAAAAAAAATTATAAGCTTATTAATAATAATGAAACATTAGAGGAGATTCAATTTTTTCAAGAATTTTGGGAAATTTTAAATGGTTTAGGTTTTATTTTAAAGGAATAATTTTAAGTTTTAAAGATTTCAAAATATGTGGAAAAAGAATATGGAAGACTTTGACACATTTTTTTTAATTTTTCAGGATTTAAAAATTCTTAGGTAAACTGAATTTTGCATGGCGTCAAGAGAATGAAAAAAATGTTCTTAAGATACCTGGGAAAATTTAAAATGATTATTTTGTAATGAATCATAAGAGAAAATTGAAAAAGATTACAAGACATTTTTAATTATTTCTAAAAATTTTAAAAAATAGTCAACAGATTTTAAAGCAATATTTTGCAATTTTGCCATATTATATAATATTAGAAAATTTTTTGAGTGAGTTTAAGAGGTTCCTAAGCAAAATTATAATTCTCAATTTTTTGAAATTAATTCTAAGAGATTATTTAAAAAGATTTTTAAAATATTTAAACAGATTTTAAAAATTGTCAAAGAAGAATCTGAAAGATTTTAAGGCAATTTTTTCAATTTTGCAGAATTTTAAAAATATGCAGAAAAAAATTGGATAATTTTGTAAGATTAGGAGGTTTAGAAGGTCTGACAAGATTAAAAAAAAATAATTTTCTTAATATTCGTGTGAACATTTTCAATGATTTTTTATTTGAAAAAATGAACTTCAAGAAAAAATTAAAAACGCTCTTCAAACATCAAACTTGTTCCTAAAAATTCGAAAAAGAGTGTAGAAGATTTTAAAGCAAAACGTTTCAATTTGGTAAGATTAAAAAATCAAAAAAAAATCGAGTAAATTCAAGAAATATTTCATAGAATCGATGAGATTCAAAAAGAATTTCAAATTTCAAAAGATTTTTATGAATTCAAATTCTTAAGGATTTTAAAAATGAACTTTAGGAACTTTAAAAGAATTTTGAAAGGTTTCAAGAGAATGAACAAATTTTATTAAAATTCCTGAGAAAATTTAGAAGATTATAAGGCAATTTTTTTACATTTTGAATGATCTTTCAAAATTTTGAGAAAAATTCGAGCCAGTTAAAAATATTTTCAGGAATTTAAGACGTTTTAAATAGATTAGAAATATTCAAAAACTGGGAAACATTTCCGAAAATTTATCAAATATTTCTTGATTTCTTCCTAAACATCTTTTAAAAAGACTCGAATTTTTCCTTATATTTTGTAAAATCTCATATAATGAAAAAATTTCTTTCTAATCTTCTAGATTCTTACCTGAAACAATTAAAATATTCAAAAATATGATTCAAATTTCTCAAGAATCTTATACAAAATATATTCATATAAATTTAAGAACAAACTGATAATACTTATTTTCTTGGTCTCAATTCTCAGAATTTAATTTCAACTCGAATTAAAAGTGTTCACAAATTTTTAGAAAATAAATAGTTATTTGAGATTTTTATGCTATATTATTATTAGTATCATTTGGTATTCTTTATGGTATTGATATTGATTGATATTTGAATGATTGAAAAAATATTGAAATAGCATCTAGTCTTACATAAAAATATTGTTTTATTTATTTCTGTAGACAATACTTCATCTTAAAAAACGTTTTTTTTTATTTAGAAATGTGTATTATGTTTTTATATTATGTTTCACATTAAAGCTTTATGTACATTAAATCACTTCAAATAACAACATATAATAGTAAATGTTGGTAAATTTGAGAATAATTCTATTTTGAAGATTGAAATCATAAAAAATCTAATTTATATTTGGAAAAGGGTGTTGGATGAATACCGAAACATTGGTAAGTTTTCCTAAATATTTTTTTTTGTTTAAAGATTAAAAAAGATGGAATAAAGAAAAATCAGAGCAAAACAAAAGCAGAAAGGGGTCGCCTACTGTCTTTTTCTTTCCTCTTTTTTATTTAGGGTTTTCAAATATTTTTAATAGAGGAATTTTCACGTCTGCTGGTCCAAATTTGGTCGTTCAATTTAAAAAATTTAAATTTTGCAATTTTTACGAATTTTGTTATTATAATTTCTTTCTCATTTCTGTCTCGAAATCATTCCTCACAAAGAATGGGTTTAATCAGATAAATTTAAAAGTCAACAAAAAGAAACATTCATATTGGGCAATAACCTCGCACTCTTGTACATACTCACTAAATATCTTTGTTTGCATCAGTTACATGATCCCGGAAGTGTTCAATATCATTTTTAAGAAAAAAATTTTTAAACAAAATTTAGCTTGCTTTTCAGATTTTCTAGAATATACTCGATTAAATTTTCATTAGAAACGAATTTATCGCTTTTCTATAAAATTTGACTTTAGGTTATAGCACGTGCCATGATTATTATTTTCGATACATATAATGATAAGATCATCTTATCGGTGCGGAAATCATCTGATTAAGAACCGTCCAGAATTTTAACTGAATTTTTTTTTATGTAAAATTTTCAGGAAATACTTATCACCTAATTGAGCAACAATTTCTGCTGTTGATTCAAATATTTACAGTACATCCACAGTGTCAGTTTTTAACAACATTGTGATATTGTTGAAGAATGGAGAAAATAAAGCGTCGGTCATGTTCTTCTTCTATTTATTATTTAGAAAAACAGTTTTGAGTGAATAAATATTAAGCGGGAATATGTTTCGATCGCCTACAGGCAGGGCTCGGAACGGGTTACTTTTTAGTAACTCAGTTACTTTTTTGATCCGCGTTTACTAAAAAGTTACTTATTTTATGAAAAGGTTACTTTTAGTTATATTTTTTGCCCGAAATAACGAAATTAATTAAAATAAATTTGGCACTTTAGAGCCGGGGAAATTAGGGGAAAATAATAATTTGTTCGTATGTAAAATGTATAAAAAGGGCTATCAATTGAATTATTATAAATCCTGATGAAAATCGCAATTTAGCTAATATTGCTCGTTTTTTAATTAAAATTTAAATCTTTTTTGTTGAAATTTTGGATGAAAATTCGTCTTTTTTTTGTAGAAAATTAATTTTCTTGATTGAAAATTATCAATTTTATACCGGAAATATAGTAGTTACATTTTCAGTTACAAAAAATGATTCTAAACAAAAAAAAAGAATTTTTAATAACATAGTTAAATTTTGAACCAAATCGATGAATTTTCAACAACAAAAAAATGAATTTACACCAAAAAAATTCAACATTCAACCCATAAGATGATTTTTTAACCAAAAAGATTAATTTTCTGAAAATGAAATAGTTACATTTTCAGCCAGTGAGATGAATTTTTAACCAGAAAAATGAATTTTTAACAAAGTATTTCAACTTTCAACCAGATAGTTACATTTTTGACCAAAAAATGACTTTTCAGTTCAAACTTAGTTCAAAATTCATCTACTTGGTTGGAAGTGGAACTACTTTGTTAAAAATTAATTTTTTTTGTTGATAATTCATTATTTGATTTGAAAAATCTATTTTTTTGTACAAAATTTGTCTATTTTGTTGAAATTTTTTTCGTAAAATAATTTTGGTTAAAAATTAGACTATTCGGTTAAAAATTTCTGTACTTTGTTGAAAATTTCTGTATTTCGTTGAAAATTTGTCTTTTGTTGTAGAGTATTAATCTTTTTGGTGATTAATTCACCTTTTTTCTTGAAAAGTTATTTCGCTAAAAATTTAACTATAAAGTTGAAAATTCCTTTGAAAATGCAAAAGATTGGAATTTCATGTATTCTGCTCGAAATTAATATTTTTTCGTAGAAAAGTAATCTTTTTGTTCGAAAATACATTTTTCTCTGTTGAAAATGAGTATTTTTTCGTTCAAAATTAATTTCTTTAAGTGAAAATTTAACTATTCCGTTTTCTGTAAAAATGTATCTTTTTCGATAGACATTCAATTTTGTTGGTGTTAAAAGCTCATTTGAAAATTCACTTATTTTGTTTAAAAAATTGTCTTTTGGATTGAAAATTTAATTATTTTGATCGAAAGGGCATATTTTGGGTTGTAAATTCAAATGTTTTGTTCCAAATTCGTCCGTTCATCTTGAAAAGTCAACATTTTGAATGAGATTTCTTCGTATCGACTCAAAAATCTTTCTTGGTTGCAAACTGAACTCTTTCACTAGAATCTGTAAAATCCATATATTAAATATCTCCTCCCTTAATAAATATTATTCGATGTCAGAATTTATTGTTACGCGTGGTTATCATAAAGTGTGCTAAGGATAATGATTAGCGAAATAAAATGGTTTTAATAAGCAATTCATGATTTGACCAAATTGTGTATACTCGTTTATTTTATTTTGTATTCAAACAAAGATTTGAATCATCAAAATATCAAACTGCTTATTTTTGTAGTAATAACACATTTTGTATTAACAAAAAGTAACAACTAAAACTAATTCTAAGTTATCTACAGTTTTCCATATGAATAATTAAAATTAACAGTTTTTAGTTTAAATACATTTGAAATTTAAAGATTTTTCGGGTTTCAAACGTGTGCGAAACTATGAATCAGGGCTGACCTGAAACTGAAGTTTCAGGTTATGCTGTTCTTATATATATTCTCTACGATGCCTGTGATTGGCCAGAGCGCCCCAGGGTGGGGACTGGTCGAACTTGATTGGCCAATCAAGTCTTTTTGAAAAAACCCGGGAGGACGGAAAGCCAAATCGGATTGGTATTATATCCATTGTCCCTATTGATGTTATTAGGGTGTTTTAAGATTTTGATTGCTTCTGTATGTTTTCTTGGAAAAATATTGTACTTTTTTGCGCTGACGGTTGTTTTCTCAAATAAAATGCTATGTCCTGTTGGATATGATGCTCAGCTAGTGCTGATTGCGTGAAATGTTTTAGCCTGATTTTACTCTCATGATCCTTTACACGTTGGCTCACCGCCCTCCCGGTTTCTCCAATATAGACTTTGCCACAAGAACCAGGGATTTTATATACTCCCGGATCACTGAGAGGTGCCTTTTTATCTTTATATTTTTTTGGAAGTTGTTCTATTTTTGCAGGAAGTTTAAACATAGTTTGGATGTTGTGTTTGTTGAGAATTCTTCCTATTTGTTCTGTGATACCTTGAATGTAGGGTAAGATAGTGGTCATTTTTCTCTCTCTTTCTTTAGTAGGTTGTTTAGTAGGTTGGACAACTTCTAAACACCCCAAAAGATCAAAAAGCACTTCTCAGTGATCCGGGAGTATATAAAATTCCTTGTTCTTGTGGCAAAGTCTATATCGAAGAAACCGGGAGGGCGGTGAGCCAACGTGTGAAGGAACATGAGAGTAAAGTCAGGCTGAAACATTTCACGCAATCCGCACTAGCTGAGCATCATATCGAAACAGGAAATAGCAACTGTCACCGCAAAAATGTACAATATTTTTCCAAGAAAAAATAGAGAAGCAATCGAAATCTTCAAACATAATAATAAAATCAATAGGGACAATGGTTATATTACCAATCCGATTTTAGTTTCAGTCCGCCCGGGTTGTTTAAAAAAGATTTGATTGTCCAATCAAGTTCGAACAGTCCCCACCATGGGACGCTCTGGCCAATCACAGGCGTAGTAGAGAATACATATATAAGAACAACATAACCTGAAACCTCAGTTTCAGGTCAGCCCTGAAGAAGTGAACTGCAATGTTCACGAAACGTCTGCAAGATTCATAGTTTCGCATACGATTGAAACCCGAAAATGATTTAAATTTTTAATTTATTATGATCAATCATCGTGAAAGCATTAAATCTATTAGTTTTTTATTTTATTGAATAAGCGTGTTGACTTTGTACAATAACGGTACTCTTCTTTTCAAAAACTTTCAGGATAGAAGTATTGTGCTAAATGTGGATCAAAGTCGGTCACAGTTGGTCATGCTCATGGGAACACTCGTTTCCGTACTTCTGGAGGTAGCTCGCGAAACGATCTCGCGATAAATACTGCATACGAATATTGATTGCGTATCAGTAGATCACGAAAGCGAAGGTCTTCCTGCTTGATTACTACTGGTTCACCGTTGTTTCTTACTGAATTAAAGAAAATTTTTATTGAATTAGTAATTAAGTGATTGACTTATAATGTAGTAATATCTTATCATTTCGCTAATGGAGTATCAGAAAAATCAGAATTTTTCAATTACCGATTCGGCCAGTTGGATCTTCTGTTCTAAAAATCAGGCCAGGCATAGCACATCTTTCAACAAAATTTTCATCACGGTAGATTATATCATTCTTTTCCGGAGTGACTCTCTTTGGTCGATGTGAATCTGATCAAGTAAGAAAAATATAGTTACAATTTTAAAGATTAAAAATATAATTATATTATAACTAAAAATTATAGTAAATCACGAGTCTGCTAATAATTATACAAGAAATTTAATTTTGAATTTTATTTCTCAATTCTAAACATTCTTCATTTGTGTAAACAATTATATACTGTCGAATCTATATTCTGTCCCTCTCCAAGCTCTCTCGATCTAGATAGCTGTATTTCGAGCAATTTCTTACAATACCTTATTTCACGGAAAAATATTATAGGAAATTCCAAAGGATTCCGTAAGGTTTTTAAAAGGATTATGAGGGTTTTCCAAGTATTTCAAATAATTTTAAAAGACTTCATCGATTTTCCAGAGATTTAAAAATATTTCCACGAATTTCAAGGAATTTTGAGAAAGTTTAGAACATTTTGAAGATTTCCAAACATTTCCGGGGATTCTAAGGAACTCCAAAGGATTTCAGGAGATTGAGAAAATTTCATGAGCTTTCGAAGGATTTTGTAGGATTTTGTAGGCTTTTCAAAGAATTTCCAGTTAGAATTAAAAAGATTCCTGAATATTGAAACTAATTTTAAGATATTTCACCAGTTTTAAAGAAATTTAAAAATATTTTCACGGATTTCAAACAAAATTTAAATATTTCAAGGTATTTCACAGGATTTTGGCCGCTTCCAAAGATGTTAAAGGATATGATTCCTAGCGATTTTGAACATTTCAAGGGATTTCAAGATCTAAAAGTATCAAGGGACTGCAAAGAATTTTGTAGGATTTTCAAAGATTTCAAAGGATTTCTACAGAACTTTGGAAAATAAATTATATTTGATTGAATTTCAGGAGATTCTTAGCGATTCCACAGATCAAATCTCAAGGATTTAAAAGGACTCAAATGTTTTTTTTTCAGAGAGCATTAATTAATAAGTCTAATTTAAATTACATGTCCAAGGGCTTTCAAATGATTTATATGTACATTTTGAGTAGATTTTTACGTTTTCCAAGCACTTCAAAGGATTTTAAGGGATTTCAAAAGATTTAAAAAGATATAACGAATGTCAAGGGATTTCAAAGAATTGTATAGGATTTTTAAAAAATTCAAAGGATTTCTTCAGAAAATCGGAAAATAAATTAAATTTAATTGAATCACAAGGAATTTTCAACGATTTCAAGGGATTTTGAGGTATTTAAAAAATTTCTAGGGATTTAGACTTTTTTTCTTGAAAATTTTATTAAATAAACATAATTCAGTTTATATTCAAGAACTTCCCTGGTGAAAAGTTTTTTATAAAAAAGTACAGAAAACTAAAACTATTTTTACAGGAACCTATAAATAAATACGATAAATTACAACCAAAATTACAGGAAAGTACAACTTTGTTCTATTATTGAGACAAATTTTGTATTTTTTTTTGTATTTTTATGCATGTTTTGCAGACAAAAAGTTGGTCTTTTTCGACCTAGGATCACAAATATCTAGAATATTGCAATGAGATAATTTTAAATTAAGATGCGATCATGTATCCATGATGTAATTTAAAATTATTTAATTGCAATGTTCTCAATATTTGTCACCCTAGGTCGAAAAAAAACAACTTTTTGACTGAAGATAGAAATTGAACAATTGAGAAAGAACTGATCTCGCCCATTTAAATTAAAAGGTTAGAACTCTTGAAGATGAAAAATTTTTCACTTGAAGTTATAAAAACTGAACCGCACATTAAGACACTCAAAGTGAAATACATACTTCTGAATTTTAATCTTTGAAAATTAAAGCTTAAAAAATGTTAATTTAAACGCTCAATAATTTACCCGTATAACATGGAAGATTTTAATACTTTTTAACTGAATTTTTGAAAATTAAAAGCCTTTAAACTGCAAAATTTTAACTTTTATACTTTAAATTTATAAATTGTCAAAATTATATCATTTGCAGCAATTTTAAGCTGGAAAAATTAATTTATACATTAAAATTTGTTCTGAAGTCTTTTTAAATATTCTTTAAAAAATTTGGTTTGAAAAAATAATTTTAAAAATCTCCAGGAATCTAATGATAATATTATTACCTAAGGAACTCGAATTTTTCCTACAATTTTTTTAAAATCCAACAAAAGTAAAAAAATACCTTAAAATCATCCAGATTCTTTTTTTACAATTTTGGAAATCTTATCAAATATTCTTTTAAAATTAGTTAAAAAAAAATTATTGCTAGTTTTTCTATGAATTTTGGTACACATTTTTTATTCATTTAAAACCAAATGGTTTGAAATCTTTCACGTTTTAAATCATTTTGGAATCTTTTCAAAACTTCTAGATATATTTTAAACTTGCTCGATTATTTTCCAAATTATTAATTGTTAAATGGTCATTTATTAATCAACAAATTTTCTTTTAAATCTTCTTAAATATTCTCTTAAAATTAATTTTTCGAAATAAAAAATCATTTTAAATTTTCCCAGCAAACATGAGAATTTTTTTATTTTCAAAATATTTTCCAGTTTTAAATTAAGTTTGGATTTTCTCAAAGCTTGTAAATATCTCTTAAACTAACTCAAATTTTTTCTAAATTTATAATTATTCAATTGTTATTTATGCATCAAAATTGATTAATTGCACTCACATTTATTAAAAATTTAGTTAAGAAAACAATTAAAATTGTAACGTTCAAAGATTAAATTTAACACTCTGAAACATTGACGATTCGAGGCTTTCTATTTTAAATAGTTCAGTTTAAAATTGTTTAGTTTTTAATATTTGATTTATAATAGGATTTGGAATTGATTAGGAACGTTTAATTATGAATCTATTAATTTTAAATTATTTAAAAATGAAGAATAGTTTATAAAATTTCAATCGAACATTTACATTTGTTCAACTACTGAGGCTTTCAAATTGAAATTTTTTTATTTTTAACGTTAAAATCTGTAACTTGCTCAATTTCGAACAGATTCAGAATCATCCTGTAAAATCAATTATTGTTCAATTTTCAATAATGGAACTACAGTTCAGTGTGATTTATTATAATAGCAAAAATTCTTGGTAAAAGTGTATTATTTTTTTAATTGCAGTTTCTTACAGAGACTTATATATTACATATCTTACAAAAATTGACAGTAAAGCACAAGTCGAAATAAAAAAAAAGTGAAATCCTGTAGTTTTCTGTAATATCTTGTAGATTTTTACAACAAAGTAAGAAAAAATATATATTATTGAAAAGTTATAAAAAATTTTGAATTGCAGAAACTTATACTTTATTGTGAATTTTTTACTTTTCTGCAAGAAAATACAAGAAACACATTAGCTATTTGTATTTAACTGTATTTTATTGTTAAATTTTGTACATTTTTCACAGAAAAGTACAAATTTTAACGAGAAATTACAGTTGTAGGAATGTTGTTCTTTCTTGTTCAAATTATTTCCACCAGGGTTGAACATGATTTATACTTTTTAAATGAATTTTCACATCTTCCACATACTTCGAGGGATTTCAATGGATTCTAACGGAATGCAAGAAATTAAAAAAATGTCAAGGTATTTCAAAGAATTTTGTGGGATTTCCAAAGATTTCAAGAAATATTTAAAAAATTTAGAAAATAAATAAAATGTAATTGAATTTCAAGGGATTCTTAGCGATGCTACATGTTTCAAGGGATTTTAAGGTGCTTCAAATATTTTGCAGGATTTAATTAAATCTCTAAGGATTACAAGGAATTTCAAAGATTTCTAGGAATTTCAATAGTATTTCTAGAGAATAGTTGAATTTCAAAAAAAAAATTAATTTACAACTAATAACTAGTTGAATTTTCAAGATAAAAGTCCATTTTCAACCAAAACGGATTAATTTTCATTCAGAATGTTGCACTTTTAACGAAAAAGGTGAAATTTGTACAGAAACAGATGAATTTCAAACAAAAACATTTTTCTTTGGTCAAGAAAGAAAAAATTAAATCAAATTACAAAAATTATCTACTTTGAATTAAAGGGTAACTGTTCATTTTTTAGCAAATAGGTAAATTTATTATTTAACATACATCATTTGAACTCTGAACACACTTTTACACTATTTTACTAAATGCCTCTAGATCCGCCTATATAGCACTCAATGTAGGGAAAAAACTGGACGTTTTGGCCAAATTCTCTAATATTTGTTTTAGATTGTATTTTAGTTTTTAAATTACCTAGACTGGTTGCTCTTGATCGTGATGGATTGGATGGTGATGATTCTGTAAAAATAAATATATGGATTTTTTGTTTAAGAAATTTTTCAGCGAGCCCCAAAGTAATGGTCGATATAAAGATGCCCTAGTCAATAGTTTGTTCTTCAAATGATGTAAAAAATATTAACGTATTAATTTGCCGGATATTGTACCGATTTGTCATATTTTGTGTAATTCTTTGAAATTCAAAAATTACCGAATTATTAGTATAAATCTAATATTTGTTTAAGATTGTATTTAAGGTTTTAAATTACCTGGACTGGTTGCCCTTGATGATAAATTCGATGATGATGATGATTCTGTAAAAAGAAATATAGGGATTGTTTGTTAACGAAATTTTTCAACGAACCCAAAGTCAATAGTCGAATTAAAGATGCCCTCGTTAATCGTTTTTTCCATGCATAAGATAAATAATATAAACGTTTTAATTTGCCGAAAATTGTACCTATTTGTCATATTTTGTGTAAGTAATTCTTCCATATTTTAAAATGAGAGAATTAATAGTGTAAATCTAATATTTGTTTTGAATTGTATTTCTTTTTTTTTTTTTAATTACCTGGACTAGTTGGCCGTGATTATAAGAAAATGGATGATGATGATTCTGTAAAAAGAAATATACGGATTTTTTGTTAACGAAAGTTTTCAACGAACCCCATAGCTAAGAAATTTAAACGTTTTTATTTGCCAAAAAGTGTACCCCTTCATTATATTTCAAGTGGGTGATTCTTGAAAACTTATTATTAATATTATGCATTTATCTTTGCTAAAATTGTAAATTTAATTGTATTTTAGTTGTTGAATTACCTGGACTGGTTGACCTGGATGGTGATGGATTGGATGGTGATGATTCTGTAAATAGAAATATAGGGATATTTTTCAACGATATCTTTCAAGGAACTCCAAAGTTGATGGAAAATGTGTCAAAAAATAAAAATATTTTTATGTAAAATGCATGCTCAAAACTGTATTTTTTGGAATACTTTTTAAAGAATTATTATTCGCGTATACAATTTTATCCCCCAGACAAATTAAAAAATTTACTATTTTGTGAAATTAAAGACGCAGTTCAGAAATGTTTAGAGTAAAATTTGGTGTGAAGACAGTTTTTAATTATTTAAACATGTATTAATTATTATTCAAGTGATAATAATTTTTTCAACAAATTGAAATTATTCAAAGAATTTTCAAATATCTTAAACAAAGAAATAATCCTATTAACAGTTGTCAATTATGTCAGTTTTTTCAGACAATGCTAATTTTTCAGTACTTGGTGGAAAAACTATTACACAAATAGAAATCACGATCTACTGGAAACAATATTGTTTAAGCAATCACAAATTATTTTAAAAATACTCAGCAATTTTTGACTCATCAAATAGAAATAATTACTGTTAAAAAAGTTTAAATAAATACCGTCTCTATCACGGATTCACATAAAACTGCTATTTTGCACTTTTTGGGGCATTTTTCGTGCACAATAAAGGAAGATAGGAGCAGTGAAAATAAAAAGTTTTTGGCTGAAAATTGTTCCTTGAACACTTCTGAAGATGTGATTAAACTTCAATTTACAGAATTTTAATGACGAATACTTTTTTCTCCATTTTTTTTTTAAATCAAGTTTTTCCGATTTAAAACGGCATGTTAATTTTAAAGGCGCAGAGGCTCTGGTGAATGCATATAGATCGATTTCAGAAATGGAAATAGGATTTTTCTTTTAAACAAAAGAGAATTCACATTCAGCAAATTGCAGTTGTCGATGATTTACGCTACAAAGTTCTGTTTTGTAGTTACAAAATTATTTATGGTCATTCATCATGACATAAGATTTTATGAAAGAATGATATAGATTTTGCGACATATTTGGGGAAAATTATGACACTGGTTGGCCTTCATGGTTTTTTACTATCAAATGAAAAGTCTAGAAGATTTGCTCTTACAAATAGTAATTTCTTAACGACAATTCACAAAGAGAAGTTTTCATTCGATCGAAAGATCCTCTTGTGACAAAAGGATATTCTTGACGTAACTGGAATTTCCTCTTAAATTTAAGGTTGAGAGGATTTTCATTTGTCTCAACAGGAATTATTTTGTAGCAAAAAATTTCGTTATGCTACTAACTTCACCTAATCTTGTAGCCAAATAATTCTTTTTGCGTGAAACATATGGTCACATCGTTGAAAACAAAACAGGAAAGAGGACGATGCTTTTGTTTCAATACAAATTTTTCTCTGAGTGCAACTGTGCGAAAAAAGTGCAAGAAACAAGAAAGTTTTATTTTTGCAAAAGCTGACCCGGATTTCGAAAAACTAATCAAGATATTCGAAATCAGGGGACTTTCCGACCTTTTGAACAAAAGGTTATACCAGGGAACTCGCGATGTTTGGATTAAAATTGGGTTTATGACAAATTAATTTATAACAACTGGAGAGAACATCCGGTAAATAAATGATTACGCAGCAAGGTGGAATACCTATACAATGATAATAACTTATGTTCCAACACAAAGGTGAAGAGCAGCGTTAAGATGCATTTAAGCGAAAGAAACAAGAAAAATAAAAAGTTTCTTGAAAACAGGGGTTCAAAATTTAACTATTTTGTCGAATCCTATATCAAAGAAACATTTTTCTGAGAGATAGGATATCAGTCTTTGGATAAAAATCAAAGACTACAGAAAAAAGAGATTTTTTTCTTCAATACTGCGATGTAAGTGTATTTATTGACAATAATTGACTTGCAAAGACAATCTTGCGTTTAACTCTTTGCCAGACCTAGTAAATTTTTCCTAAAAATGTTTAAATCTTAAAATCAAGAGCACATCATATTCTTCACATCTGGACCAAGGTCGTGAATAAATATTACTTGATTGCTGATAGATTGTAAAAAGTGTTTAACAGTACGATGGAAATTTCTAGGAAGATAAGAATACGACATACATCGCGTGCGTTAATTTGTTATCATAATTATTTATTGAAAAAATAAATATTAGACATTTATAAATGAAGCTGAAAAATGATCTTTTTCCGTCTGAATATAATTAAATAATTATATTTTTAGAATAATTCTATTTGGAGGACTGACAATTGAAAAAATTTAATTTTTAACGTTTCAATTTCTTGTTTTCGGTTACTTGAGATGTTCGGATTAAAATTGCTTTCATAACAAATTATTTCACATAACAATTAATATGACCATCCATTCGGTCAATGAATAATTAATTACGCAGCGAGATGAAATACCGATACAATGATAATAATTTATGTTTCAATTGTTATAAAGTGAGAAACCAATTTTTGAATATAGTTAATACCTGGATTGAAGATGTTTTAATATATGATTAATTCGGTATTATGTTATATTCTACTTACGAACAGAATCAAGAAACACCACAACTGTGAAGAGCAGCGTTATGAGAAAAATCTTCATTTTAATGTGGACACTGAAAAACAATTTTTGAAGATTTCTCGGACTATAACTGGATATATATTGAATATTTTTCACTTGTATATATACTAGCCATTACCTCATTCTTGACAAAAATTTTCGTCCACGGGTAGGCCGCTGATTGACTTGGGCGTAAAGCGTATTTTTATTGCTATAAAATATACAAACTTTATATGTGTAGTAGTTTCACCGCAACTTAGATATTTAAGCAGTTTTTTAAACAAGCCAAGCCTTCGTAGAGATGAGGTTGGATGGAAAGAGATGCTTTGATTAAAAATTATTTTCATCGTATGGCAAACTATATCAACATATGGTCACAGTTTGAACAAAGATTTCATTTTTTTGTGTGTAAAAACATCTTTTAACGAAATGATATTATGTAACGAAATAATGAAAACTTTTCCAAAAGATTTCTCAGCAATCTAATTCATATAACTTCTAAAAAAAAAACGTTACAAATCCGTTAAAAATTGCAGGCACACTAAACAAGATATTGTTTAGACCAAAAATATAATCATACAATTTTCGGCTTAAAAATTAATTTTTAACAACAAAAAAACAAATTTTAAAAGAATTGGATCCAACGAAAAGACAAATTTTCAATCAAACACATGAATTTTCTACCAAATAGTTCATTTGTCAACTTATAAAAATGGGTTTCCAACCATAAATGGAATAGTTCAATTGCCGGATAAAAAATTAATTTAGAAAATAAAAAAACACGAATTTTCAATCCAACAGGAGAAATTTTTAACAAAGCAGTTGAATTTTCGACCAAAAAAGATGACTATCAAAATGGTTACATTTTTAACCAACAAAGATGAATTTGCAACCAAATGGTCAAATTTTCAAACAAAAGAATTAAAATTCAACCAAAAACAGTGCAATCTTGAGCCAAAAACACAAATTTTTTTAGAATATAGTTGAATTTTCAACGCAAAAAATTAAATTTATAATAAAAAAGTTAATTTTTAGACAAGAAAGGTGAATTTTTTACAAAAAGACGAATTTCAACCAGTCGAGTCAAAGAATAAAAAGGAAATCTTTAATGAAATAGTGGAATCCTCAGCCTTCATCAATGATGTATTTTCAATTAAGAATGATGATTTTTAAGCCAAATAATTGAATTTTCATGTAAAGAGATACTTTTTGAATCAAAAGTGGAATCGTCAAATTTTCAGTTAAAAAAATCAATTTTTAACAAAAAAGAAATCACGAATTTTTAACCAAAAATGTTAAATTTTTAAATAAATAGTTGGAATTTCAACGAAAAAGATTAACTGTTCAGCATGAAGACTAATATTCTACCAAAAAGACGAATTTTCGATAAAAGACATCAATTTTCATCAAAATTGTTGAATTTTGAAGCTGAAAAGATAAATTATTTTGTTTATGAATGATGAATGATAAAGTATTTTGTTGCAATTATTATTATTTTATTTTTATTTTCTATTCATTTTATTTTTAATTTTATTTTTTAAAATTTATTTTATTATTTTTATTTTAGAAGAATGACTTACAACCAAAATGGCAACCCTTCACATCCGACTGGAGGTTTTTTCCAATGGATCAGATTCCATTTCGGCATTCAACTATTGGTAAAACTATAAAAATTCTCTTGTTTATCATCAAGATTAGCTCTTTTACGTAATCAAAGAAATTTTCTAATTAGATGCCGAAAATGTGATCTCATTCCACCTCACTTGGAAAATTTCAATAATTTTGATAAACTTAGATTTTTTGATCCAATTAATAGAAATCGAATTAAGAGATCATCTAAAACAGTCAAAACCAAAATTTTGAATACAGAAATAAGAGACATTCATTGTGAAATCGCTGATACTAATCAAGGATTAAAATGTTGACATGATATTTCAATTAGAAATCTAACTTTTCAAATTTTCTGTGACTTTATGATGTTTGTGAATCTCAAATATAATAATTTTTTTTTCAAACATAAGAAACATTTAACACAAGAATTAAATACTCTACAACGTAGGAAAATTTCTAGACAAAAAATAAATTTTGAAGTTCCGAACACTTGGTTCAAAAATTTGACTGGTATTATAATACCTGATGAGGTTGTTAGAATTGTATCCTTAGGCTCTGGTTTTTCGTACACTTCTTTTAACAACAAATATTTCCCCTTACATGATTTGATAGCCGCAATTGAATTTGGAATTTTCCCCTTGATATATACAATGAACTACGAGTTTAATGCTCTCAGACTATTCTAAATTTTCTTAATTCACCAGTTTTAGACAAACAGAAATTTCATGATAACTTAGATTTTAGTCCAGCAATAAAATTTGTCAAAGATAATCCTGATATTATTTTTTTGAAATCAGATAAAGGTAACACAACTGTTGCAATAAGTAAATCTCAATATATTGAACAAATGTTAAATTTTCTATCAGATAAAGCTAAATTTGAAAAAGTTAAATTTGAGTATACGACCACTACTGAAAAATCTAATAATATTATTATTAATAGATAGGATGAAAAAGCATATATATCATCTAAAGAAGCTAAAGAGTTAAGAGAAAATGCCACTACTATCCCCAGAGCATATGGACTACCTAAAGTTCATAAAAAGGGAAATGCTTTAAGAATAATTGTGTCTACCATAAATAATCCTACTTCCAAATTAGTTAAGTTTCTTTCTGATAATTTAAGATTGATAACAGGGAAATCAGAGTACCATGTTAAAGATAGTTGGGAGTTTGTTAATTGCCTAAAAAAATTAAAAATGCCAAAACATCACATTCTTGTGTCATTGGATGTTGTCAAATTATTTCCTAATATTCCTATAAATTTAGCTTTACAATGCATCAAAAACAAATGAGGCTTGATTGCCTCAAATACTCTTATACCCAGATATGAATTTTTGAATGCAGTAGAGTTTTGCCTCAGAACTACATTTTTTAAGTAAGTTCAATAACAAAAACCACAAACAATTAGACGGAATAACTATGGGTTCTCCATTATCACCAGTTTTAATGTACCCTTTTATAAAAGGTATGTTGATGATATTTTCATGATAATTCCTAAACAAAAACTACAAGAGATTTTAGACATTTTCAATAGTTGTGATTAAAATCTTAAATTTACCTATGAAAAATAAGTAAACTCTACACTTAATTTTTTAGATATTTCCGTCACAAGAGAAGATAATGAAACTCTTCTAACAAACTGGTATCACAAAAAAACGTGGTCTCGTAGATACTTACATTTTTTATCACAACATCCGTGGTCTCAAAAGAAAGGTATGATTTTTGGGCTTATTGATAGAGCTATTAAATTGTCTTCCCTACAATTTAGAAAACAGAACATTCAATTATTACAACAAATTTTGATTTGTAATGGCTATCCACTTAATTCAATTGATAAATTAATTAAAATAAGAATTGATAACATTTATAATTAAGGGAATGAAACAGAATTACAAAATTTCAAAGCTTTTACAGTAGTTCCATATATTTCTGATATTACGGATAAAATAGCTACAATATTGGGACAAAAAGGCATTAAGGTCATTTTTAGACCAAAAAAGTCTAATTTAAACTTATTTACATCTCCTAAGGATAAACTAGATATTTTGTTTAGAAGAAATATTGTTTACTGTTTCGACTGTTTAAACTGTGACTGTTGTTACATTGGACACACAGGTAGACCATTTCATTATAGAATTAAAGAACATCAACGTCATGATTCAAATATAGATAATATCACGGCACTCGAAAGACATACAATTGAGACTGGCCATGATTTTGATTTTCCACATCCACAGATTCTAGTTTGTGAAAAAATTTAAATAAACGTTTAACTATTGAATCTTTCTACATTAACAGGGGAAAAAAGCGTTAATCTTAGATACGGCAACTCCAGACTTGCAGATTTTTATATTTTATTATGTAAGAACTAATTTTAATTTACAATTTTATTTATGATGGATTTTCAAAATTTAGCGCCTTATGATGAATGTCCATTTTTCCATATTCATTTACTTTAGGAATGTACTAATTGACCTTTAATGGATGTCTTTGTAAACACTTGTTGGACAGTTGAAAGACTCTGAATGTAAACGCTGTTCTGAACTTCACAATTTTCTCCAAATTTATCAAAAATGTGAATTTGAAATAATTATATTCAACATTATTTTAGTTAATCTAAATGATGCTGCATCTGATAAACAACGAATCGCGTATGTATACCTTCGCAGAATTCCATTTCACGAATAAATATTTTGTATTACTCAACAATCACGCAACATTTCTTCATGTTCTTGGTGCAGATTCGAAGAGTAAGCTCTGCACTTAATGCCATGAATTGTGATTATGATGCAAAATTTTATAAACTTTCAAACGGTTATCCTTTGAAAGCCGTACGTTTAGTTTCTGCACTGATATTAACTTTTGAAGTGAAGCAGGCATTCTCAAACTGTCAATATAATTGTATTAAAATCAATGTATCAAAGTAGATCATGTTGTTTAGTTTTCAGTAATAAATTTTGCAATTTCTCAAAAATTTTTTATCGTAATTTTTTTTAGTTCTGTCTCGAAATCATTCCTCGGGAAGAATGTGTTTAATCAGATAAATCTAAAAGTCCACAAAAAGAATCATTCATATTGCTCAATAACCTTGCTATCTCGTACATCCCCACTTAATGTCATCGTTGACATTAGTCTCATGATCACAGAAATGTTCTTGCTCTCTTTTCAGTTCTTCTAAAATGTACTTTATTTTTTCACTAGATGCCAAATTATCATCTCCCTATAACTGATATGAATGTGACCTATGTTAGAGCATGTGCTATGATTATTATTTTCTATATATAAAAATTTCAGGAAATACTTTTCACTTCATTGAACAATAAGTTCTGCTATTGATTTAAATATTTACAGTACATGTACAATGTCAATTTTTAATAACATTGTAAGATCGTCAAAGACTTGAAAAAAATTAAGCGTCCGCTATGTTCTTCTTCTATTTTTTATTTAGAAAACCACTGATAAGTTAATTAATAGTAAGCAGGAACCTTTCTTATCAGCTACAGGTGAAAAGTCGAGGTTAATTAAAAAACAAACATTAAAATGATATGGAAGAAGCTAGTATTTACAGACAGACTATACTTTTCATGCATTTGAAAGTGCTTTTCCAAATTAACCATATTTTCAAAAAAAATTTATATATAGACTTTATATTTCCAATGAAAACTGTTAAACTCTTATAGTGATATAACATTCTTCTTTGCTCGTCAGTTTTCGCACAAATTTATGACAAGAATGTAAAAATGAAAATGTCAACGTTAGTTCTCAGTATTCTTTAATTTCATACAATCAAAAACTATTAATATTTAACAGTTGGAAAAAATTACAAGTTATATTTGGAACATTTGACAATTAAAAAAACTGCTTGCGCGTGTTATTTTGTAATAATTCTTCTTTAATAGAATTTTTTCTTTAGAATTTGAATTTATGAACTAACAATTGAAAATAAAAACCATTTAAAAATGTTATAATACGTTCAAAAATGGCAAGTTAAATTTAGCAGGATCGGTAAAATCCATATATTCATTAATATCTCCTCCTTTGATGAATATTATTTGGTGTTATAATTTGTCGTTACGCTTGAGCATCATAAGGTGCGTTAAGGATACGGATCAGCGGAATCGAATGGATCTAATAAACAATTAATAATTTGACCAAATTTTGTACACTCTTTTATTTTATCTTGTACTCACACAAAGATTTGAAAGAAAAAAAAATTAATAGTAATTGAATTATTACACAGTTTTGCATATTATTATCAGAAAAAAAAATTAGTACAATGATTAGCCCCCTTGAAGAACGATTGGCCACCTTCAAAATGTAGATTTATTGAAAAATACACGATAATAAAACTAAAAATATATAGGCGTAGATTATACCAATAACCATCTTGTTCTATTTATTAGTAACTTCATTTTAAAATATTTGTTTATGAAGTACATTTTAAGGAAAAGGCCAATCATTCTGGGGGAGGCAAACAATTGTTCCGATAACCCAACGTTAAGAGTTAAAGGTGTGAACGTGTTTCACTGAATATCTCGGTTCGTTCCAAATCGTTTTTTGGTTTTTTGGTTTTTGGTCGTCATCAGGATGGTAGTATTGCGCTAACATGATTGAAGTCTGTCACCAGAAGATCATTTGTATCCGCGCGTCTTCAGGTAACTCGTGAAAGCCATTTCCCAGATAGGTTCCCAAGGAAAATTTTTTGCGTATCAGTACATCATGCTTGCGAAGGTCTTTCACAAGTATTATCACATAAAGGTCGCCATATTTTACTGCATTAATTAAAATTTGTATTAGATTAGTAATTAAGTGATTGACTCATGCAATAGTAATATTTGAGCATTCCACTAATGGAATATTAGAAAAAGCAGAATTTTTCAATTACCGAGTTCGCCAGTTGCACAAATTATTCTAAAAATCACAATGTTTGCATTGACTCGTCCACAAAAATCGTCATCACGGTAGATCACGTCTTCCGGTTCCAGAGTTAATCTGGCTGGTCGATAATGTGATTCTGATCAAGTGAGAAGAATATAGTTACTATTTAGAAGAATAAAAAATGCATTATCTTATATCTACTAAATTATACTAAATTACGGCTCTACTAATAATTATACAAGAAATTTAATTTTTAATTTTATATCTCAGTTCCGAAGATTCTTCATTGGTGAAAAAAAAAGTAATAGGAAATTTAGTATTGGTCTATAATTATTTTCCTACAATGAATTTCTTATTATTTTTTGTGATTCTAGAAAAATCATCATACAAAATCTTTATAATAAAATCAGTATAGAAATGAAGAATGTTGGAATATTGCAAGTGTTGATGCAAAAAATAGAGAAAGTACAATCGAATGATTTGTTTATCGATCGTAAATTTCTATTCATTTCCGGGAATTTTAAGGAACTCCAAAGGATTTAAAAAGATTGAACAAATTACAGGGGATTTTAAAGTATTTTGTAGGACTATCAAAGATTCCAAGATATTTCTAGTAAACTTAGAAAAATTAATAAAATTAAATTGAAAGGTATTTCTAGCGATTACAAAGATTTCAAGGGATTTCAATGTATTTCAAAAAATGTCATGACATTGAAAGATTTAAAAAATTTATACGAATTAAAACTTTTTTCAGAGTTCTTTAATGAGTAAGTTTAATATCAGGAGGCTTTTAAAAGAATTTTCTGGGATTTCTAAATATTTGAAATATTTAGAAAATAAATGAAATGAAACTTGAACAGATTCCTAGCGATTTCAAGGTATTACAAGAAATTTCATACGATTTAAAGGATTTTATTGAATCTCCGAGGATTCAAAGGAATTAAAAAGAATTATGTAGGATCTCAAGAACTTTTTTCAGAACTTTTATCAATAAGTCTAATTAAAATTATCGAAGTGTCTCGTCGTCCCGAAATTCGGGATGACTAGCCCACTTTCAACATTTGGCTAGTCGTCCCGAAAATTATGTATTTTTTTTTATTTCACTCCTCTTGAGTTAGCCGAAGATTATCAAAACTGCCATTCATCCCTTATTAAAAATAAATTTAAAAAAAAGCGGATAAAACTAAAAGTTAGGTTATATTTTATAAAGTGTAGTCCTTTAAGCTTCAACGTATTCAAATTATTTTATGTATTTGCACTGTGTCACCGCAGTCTCAATTTCTTTCGAAACTTTCCTATGATTTTCGCGCTCTGATTGGACCTTCTTTTGATGTGATCTAGACTCTTTTCAATTCTGTCTGGTATGCACTTTATAAAACAGTTTCTATTTGCTTTTCCTAATCTGAGGTTTTGACTTTTTTTGTACGTATTTCTATCCTAGCACTGCACAGAAAGGTTGAAATGCTTCATTCACTGTAACTGCACGCAAAGATTGGCAAGCACTGGTTGTCAGATCCGTAAATAATAAGCATAATCACATGCGTTCAAAGGTATACATCTTTAAAAACTTTTATTTTAGAATTATTCGTCACTTTGCGTGTACATTTTCAAGCAAAACTGTTTTTTTATTCTCTTCATGTCTCTTGGAGGGGGAGGGGGGGGGGAAAGCACTCCTGTTACGGGGCACAGAAATAATGTAAGGTCACACCCCTACCCCTTTTCCAAGTCCTAATGGGGCAGGAAGGCACCCCTGTGACTGTTCACAGAAATAATGTAAGGTCACACCCCTTACCCCTTTTCCAGCGTCTCATGAGGGGATAGGAAGGCACCTTTATGACTAGTCACAGAAATAATGAAAGGTCACACTCCCTGCCCATTTTCCAATGTCTCATGGGGGGCGGGAAGGCACCCCTGTGACTGGTCACAGAAATAATGTAAGTTCACACCCCCTACCCCTTTTCCAACGTCTCATGGGGGGCGGGAAGGCACTTTTGTGACTAGACACA
>CAKNYM010052312.1:232054-250738 GCA_932195095.1 Andricus curvator | reverse complement strand
TGGGGGCGGGAAGGCACTTTTGTGACTAGTCACAGGAATAATGAAAAATCACACCCCCTGCCCCTTTTCCAACGTCTCATGGGGGGGTGCGGGAAGGCCCCCTGTGACTGGTCACAGGGGTCAATTTACATGTGGTATATGTGGAATTTGGTTGAAGTCGACTGAAGAAAGCGATAGTGATGATACTGATACAATTGAAAATCACATATTTTGTGATTATTGCTTGCTTTGGTGTCATAAAGAGTGTGCAGTCAAAAATATTCTAAAGAGTAAGTATGGGATGTGCCAAAACTGCCACAAGAAATAAATATTTGGTGAAACTTCGATGTGATAATAAAAATTTCAGTCTGAATTTGTAAGTTTTTATGTAAATTACACAAATCAGTTTTGTACTTAATCTTAAATTGGTGATTGTACGTAAATATGGAGAAACTACATATGATATCTAATACGTACTGTTACTGCATTACTGTTTATCTCCATGTGAAATAAATTATATTTGATATATTATTTAATATTACATTTTCGTATTTCTCAATTTTTTTTTTTCTTCCTTCCATTGAAAATTAATTTTTAGTTTTTTTTTAATTTAATTTTTTTTTAAACTATCTATTCAGAAACAAATTTAAATCAAAATAATCATTCTATACTTTAATAATGTTAGTTTAAGAAATAAAATATAAATTATTTGTCTATTTCTTTCGAATTTTAAATAATAAAATAAGTTGGTGGTAAGCCTGTATTTAATGGATTCCGCTGAACATAAGCTATTTATCTTGATGTTGATAGAGGTAGACCAGCTGATAAACTAGAAGTGGAGTGGCAGGTGATGACAGGAATGAAGATTATTCAATGATAGTTACCGTGGTTACCGTATGAATTGATTGAAAGAAATTAGTGTTTTATATAATATTAAAGTAAAATTTTAAAGATAATGACGCCGAAAAGTGGTGCGAGGCTAGAGGACCGGAGATCCCTAATATTGTCTAATTAAAAGCAGTAAAATTAATTAAGTGCATTATTTTCAGGACGACTAGACAAATGGTAAAAATAGGATTGTCAATTTTGGTAATTTTTGTCTAGTTAAAAACAGTAAAATTAATAAAGTGCATTATTTTCGGGATGACTAGCCAAATGGTAAAGATAGGCTAGTCGTCCCGAATTTCGGGATGACTAGCATTTACCTTGATTTCCGGCTAGTCGTCCCGAATTTCGGGATGACTAGCATTTATCTTGATTTCCGGCTAGTCGTCCCGAAATTCGGGACGACTAGCCCAAAATTAAGAAAAATGCTATTTTTCCCGAAATTCGGGACGACTAGACGCAGCCTAAAATTATATTTAAGGGTTTTAAATAATTTATACTTTTAAATGAATTTTAACGTTCTTTAAAGATTTTTAAGAATTTTAATGGATTCTAAGGGATTTTAAGAGGTAACAAATGTCAAAACAAAAAATCTCGAGCTCTCCATGTAGGGGAAAAAATAGACTTTTTGGCAGAATTCTCTAATATTTTTTATAGATTGTATTTCAGTTTTTAAATTACCTCGACTAGGTGACGTTGATGATGATGCACCGGATGATGATGGATTCATTGATTCTGTAAAAAGAAATATAGGGATTTTTTGTTAAAGAAGTTTTTCAATGAACCCGAAAGTTAATGGTCGAAATAAAGATGCCCTTGTTAATCGTTTTTTCTTCAAATGAGATAAAAAATGTATGTAATATAAATTGTCCTCTAATAGTGAAAAGAATATTCAAATTTTAATATTTTTCTAATAAATGAAAATAAAATACACAAATGTAAATAAAAATGTTATATTATTCAGGTATTAAAATTGAAAGCATTTCCTTTGAACTTGTAACGTGCTGCATTAGGGGTGTCTAAATTTATACCTGTAAAAGTTCGACTTTCGATTTTTGTTGATCGATCTCCTTGTTATCAATCTTTTGTAAATTCAAGTTTAGTCACCTGTTAATGAATACTCCAGGAATAATTTTCATCCAATAACTTTTAATTTCGGAAAAGCCGTATTCCCTTATAATGTGCCCGGAAAATGCCCCAACAAATGAAAAATAATAGCTTTATGTAAAATCCATGCTAAAACTGTATTTTTTGGAATTTTTTTAACATAAATTATTTTTATTTGATTTAATGAATTAGTATTTTTTTAAACAATGTTTTTCCCTGTCACTTACGAAAACTTATTATTTTTTGGAATAAATGATACAGTAAATAAATATCAAGTATCTCATTTAAACAATTCAATTAGTTTGAACAATTTTTTTCCCTGTGAATCTTGAAAAGGTACTATTTTCTGGAATTATTGACGCAGTTAATGAATGTTTAGAGTGAAATTTTGTATGAAAGACATCTTTTAAATATTTAAATGTTGGTCAAATAGAAATTATTATTGTTGAAGAAATTAAAAAAATACCATCTTTATCCTGAATTTTACATAAAGATGCTATTTTGCACTTTTCAGGGCATTTTTCGTGCAAAATACAAGAGGATTCGACTAGTCAAAATAAGAAGCTATTGGCTAGAAACTTTTTCCTAGACATTCTTCAAAGTGTCAAGAAACTTAAATTTTCAAAAAGTTAATAATAAATAAATCTTTTTTCCATTTTTTTCGAAAACTAAGCTTTTCCTATTCAATAACGCCTGTTAATTGAAAAAGCCCGGGGCACTTGTTAAAGAAGACCGATTTGAGAATCAAAAATAGGGAATTTCTCCTTTATAAAAGAGAATTCACAATCACCGAATCACAGTTTTCGATGCGCTCAAGCATAGTCAGGGTCGTCATGCGCTACTTCTCAACAGAATTCTGCTTTCGATTTTCAAAATTCTTCACGATCGTTAAGAGTTTTTATTCAGAACAACTTTTATAAACAATGAAGCAAAAGAGTTTATAAAGAATATTATTATTGGTAGATACAGATTTTGCAGCAGTTTTAGAGAAAATTATGACACTGGTTGTCCTGCATGGTTTTTTATAACAAAATTAAACGTCTATAAAATTTCCTTTTCAAAAAATCAATTAAAAAAAAAAAAGATCACGAAGAAAAAGTTTTATTTTTGCAAAGACTGACAAGAATTTCAAAAAAATAATCAAGATACTTAGTGGCGACTTGAACAATAATAATAAATTGTTGTAATAGTGAACTCAAAATTTTGGGTTCAAAATTGGTCTTATAATAAATGATTTTTTATAACAATTAATATGACCATTCGGAGAATGGATAATTACACAGCAAGATGAAATACCTGTACAAGGAATGAACTTATGTTTGACTTGTTTTAGAGTGAGTCATCAATTTTGAAATATAGTTGATATCTGGATTGAAGATGTCCCAATATATGATTGACTCGGTATTATTATTATTATTATTATTATTATGTTACATTCTACTTACGAACAGAACCAAGAAATACCACAACCGTGAAGAGCAGTGTTAAGACAAAAATCTTCATTTTAATATAGACACAGAAAAACAGTTTTTAAAAAATTTCTCGGACTGCAACTGAATGGATCTTGAATATTCTTCATTTGTACATATACTTGTCATTATCTTATCCTTGACAGAAATTCTCGTCTACGGGTAGGCCGCTGATTGGCATTTCTAGTTCCGCCAATGAAGGACCTCCGTTTGGAAGATTTTCGTCATACTTCTAAAAACCTGGTCGACTCTAGCCTCGGCCATAAAAAAAATTTGTTATTTGTGTGCGTCTATCCGACGGGAGACAAGATTCTTAAACGAATTTTCCAACACATAGATTCTATGTAATTTTTTTCCGTATAATTGAATGGCGTGATCAGTTTCACCTTATCTCAAATCTTTAAACAAATTTTTTAAACAGTCGAAGCCTCGGTAGAGATAAAGCTGGATCAACAAAGATATTTTCATCAAAAACTATTCTCATCGTATGACATACTATATTTCAACATACGCTTATCGTTTGAATAAAGATTACAGCAAAACAGATCTTTTATCGAACCTTATCGCTGCCGAGGTTGTAATTTTTTTGAACAATTAAAATATCCTACTGTTTTATTTTTTTAAATCATGCATATACCACGTGGGCAGTTTATTTTTTTTGGGGGGGGGGCGTTTTCAAAAAATAATGTTCAGTGGTTTGGCACGCCCCACGAATACCTATTTCCCATAAGAAAAAATACGTTTTTAGAAATTTTTTTCATAATCGTCCAAATTAGGTGTATCGAGCTGAAGCTCCTCTCCACAATGAGCTTTAGAATGAAAATGAATAATCAGTTTTCAAATGTCACCCCATAAGTCTGTTTTATAGAGTCCCAAAAAACCCCATATGTGAAAAATTGATTTTTGGGAGTTTTTGGCGCTAATTATGACTTTTTTGCGGGTTTTTAAATACAGATTTTTTTACTACAAGAAATAATACTTTCTAATGATCATTAGATGTTCACATAAATCGTTTAAACAATGTATTCTTAGTAATAATAATATTCTCTTAGAATAATACTAAAAAGTTGCAGTTTTCTCTAAAATTTTCTATTTTTGGCATACTGTTAAATTATAGTGAAGTAATAATTAATTGAAGTTGACAAACATCATTGTTTGAACAATTTATTATTACTTTCAATAATATTCTCTGCGAATAATGTTAGAAAGTTGCGGTTTTTTCCAAAAAATTTTGTTTACTGTTGTTTAAAAATGTATTTTGATTCATAAATATCTTCACTCAGAATAACGCTGCAATATTCGGGATTCTTTTGAAATTTTCCATTTTTTATGAATTTTTAGTTAGAAACAAATGATAAATATCAAAAATATTCCAAAAAATGGCTCTCAGTAACTAATTCAAAGAACATTTCCATTTATATTATGATCCATATAAAAAAATTTGAAGAATATTTCAAATATTCTCTTCGTTCCAGAAACATATATTCGAAGAAAAAGAAAGATTGTTCAAAAAATGATTATCTGTATTGATTATTCATTATTTGTTCAGAACTAGAAAGCCCAAGCAAAGTTCAAATTTTTAGGGAAAACCGCAAAATTTTAGCAATTATTTGAGAGAACATAGGTATGAGATAAAAATGATAATTTGTTCAAACAATTATATTTATTAAATTTCATTCATTTTTACGTTGCTCTAAGCGAAAGAAGGACAAAAAGTTGAAAAGGTTTTTACGACAACAAAAAAACACATTTTAATACACAAAGAAAAATTTTAGAATCCAGTTGAATTTTCCACCCAAAAAGTTGAACATAAAACAAAAAAGATCATTTTCAGCAAGGAAGAAAAGCTTTTCAACAAAAGTCATGAATTTTGTACCAAATAGGTAATCCTTCAACTTATGAACAATAAATTTTTAACCAAAAATGGAATAGTTAATTTTCCTGATAAAAAAAGTAATTTTTGACAACAAAAAAAACACGAATTTTCAACCAAAAAAGATAAATTTTCAACTAAATATTCAAATTTTCAACCAAAAAGATTAATTGTTTGCCAAAAACACTAATTTTCTACCAAAAAGACAAAATTTCAACAAATTCTAAAAAGAAGAATTTTTAACAAAAATGTTGAACTTTCTACTAAGATTGTGAAACTTTACCGACAAAGAATGAATTTTTTAAAAAGTAGATTAGCTTTACACCAAGTAGTTGATTTTTTGATAAATAAGGCGAATTTTCAAGAAAAAAGATGATCATTAACCAAAGCAGATTAATTTTTGAACAAGAATGATGAATTATCGGCCAAGGAGATTAATTTTTCACCAAAAAGACGAATTTTCAATAAAATACATAAATTTTAGGCCAAATGGTTCAATTTTTAACTGGGAAAATCAATTTTGAATAAAAAATATCAATTTGCAATAACAAATGAAATATAGTTACATTTCCAGTTAAAAAAATTAATTCTAAACCAAAAAAACGAAATTTGAATGAAATAGTTGAATTTTCAATCAGAGAGATGAATTATCAACTGAAATGATAAACTTAAAAAAATAAATTTTCAATCAAAGATTACACATTCAACCCAATTAAAAGATGCTTTTTCAACCAAGAAGATTAATTTTATAAAAATGAAGTAGTTATATTTTCAACGAGTGAGATGAATCTTTAACCGAAAAAATAAGTTTTAAACAAAGTAGTTCAACTTCCGAACAGCTAGCTAAATTTTTGACCAAAAAAGAGATATTTTTAACAAAATAGTTATATTTTCAACAATATAATAAAATTTTCAGCCAAATAGTAGAAGTGTTAACCAAAAGAGATCCAACTCTGTTGGTTGAAAATTTGCCTTTTTTGCTAGGAAATTCATCTTTTGGGTGAAAAATTTACCTATTTGGTTCAAAATTAATTTTCTTTGGTTGAAGATGCATCATTTTAGTTGAAATTTTTTTTTTAATTTAACTATATTTCTGAAAAAGTTTTGTTTTGTTTGTTGAAAATTCGTTCTTTTTGCTGATAATGATTTTTTTTAAAGAAAATGTAGCTATTCTATTTTATTAGAAATTTGATATTTTTTTTATTAGAAAATTTACATATTTTGTGGAAGAATTGTATTTTTTCAATTGAAAAGTTAATTATTTTTGTCTTAAGTGAATATTTTTCGGTTGTAAATTCAAATTTTTTGTTAAAAAATTTGTTTTTTTGTCTTGAAGAGTCAACATTTTGGATGAGATTTTTTTGTATTGACTCAATAATCTTTCTTGGTTGAAAACTCAACTCTTTTGTTGGAAATTGCTCTTTTTGATTTGAAAATTAGTCTGTTTTTGTTGAGGATTCAAAACATTTGATGAAAATTCATATTTTTTTGGTCTAAATTTTGGTAGACAAATATTTTTCTTAAATTCGTCGTTTATGGTAAAATTAATGAATAATTACTCGTAATGTTCAAAAATCAACTATTCAATGAAAAAGTAATTGTTTGTTTGATAATTCATCTCCTTGCTTGAAAATCAGACTACCTTAATAAAAACTAGTATTTTTGTGGAAAAATTTTATTTTTTAATAATGAAAATTTAACTATTTCATTCTTGCTTAATAATTGATCATTTTTAGTTTCAAAATTCAAGTTTTTGTTTGAAACTTCAACTGTTTCCTAATAATATCGTCTTTTTGGCTTGAAAATTCAACATCTGGATGACATTTATTGTCTTTATTGACTGAAAAATTTTGCTCAGTTAAAAATGTAACTCTTGTTAAAAATTCACCTTTTTGATTTAAGAATTAATCTCTCTTTGTAGTAATTTCATATTTTTGTTTTCTTTTTCCTTTCTTTTTCTGAAAGTTGAACTGCTTTTTAAAAAATTGATTTCTTTGTTGAAGATTCGCTATTTTGGTGGAAAATTCATCTCATTAGTTTACAATTGAACTACTTTGATAAAACTTAGTTGTTTTCGTTGGATTTTTTTTTAATTCAACATTTTGTTACTTGGTTGCAAATTCAACTGTTTGGTTGAAAATTCAACTGTTTTGTAGAAATATCATCAGTTTTGGTTCACTCCAACGGCTTTTTATTTAGTTGAAAATACGTTTTTTTTTTGTTGAAATTAAATTTTTCAACTAAAAATATAAATATTTCATTTTTTTGTTTGTTTCACAAGTGATATTTTTATTTAAAATATTATCTTTTCTATTGGAAGATTCAACTATTTGGTTAAAGATTCACGTATCTTGTTGATAGTTATTCTTTTTTGGTAGAAAATTAATCTTCTTGTTTCAAAATTTATCTTTCTGGTTAAAAATTCAACTACTTGGTTGAATGTTAAAATTTGTGTTGAAAATTCATTTAATTGTTCTTAAAGATGATTAATTTTAGACTATTTTTAATGTTAGACCATTTTCAAAATTTTTGAGACCACTTTTTTAAGATTTGAATGTTCTATGAAGGCTATTTCCAGTGTTCGGAAATACGAACAATTCATTCTTATAACTTTTTTTTTGATAACAAAAATATTATTAGAGTGGATGCTTTTCAAAATAAAAAAAAAAACAAACGAAAATGAACATTTTAAGCCAAACAACGTATGATATGAAAAAAATTCAAGAGAAGAAAAACGTTGATTTTTTGAAAGCCCTACAAGACATTACACTAACTTTTTGAATTTTTTCGAAAAATCGAAAATTCAAATTTGGTCGGCACAAAAAATAATGAATAATCAAAAGATACGAAAAAATATGGAAAAACAAAAATTGTGCTACCAAAAAAGATCTACAAATTTGTTATACATCAATTTTTGATAGGACGCGCAGTTTTTATTTTATTCGTAAAAAACAACATTAAAAATAAAGAAGTTACATTTTTGGAAAAACGACAAAAGCTACGAAAAACTTTAAATTAAAGGTCAAATCATCGACAACTGAAATTTAGTGATTATGAATTCCCTTTTAAGCTTAAAAGAACATTTTCAGGTCTAATTTAAAAACAATTTTATTATGAAATATTTTATTTTATCTTGTGCCTTCATGTCGAAAAGTTGAATTTGTTTATTTTTTCTGTCATTTTTCACGATTAAAACAAAAACTACGCGTCTTATAAAGAAATGATTAATTATCGTTTGATCAAAAATTTTATTTTTCAATTTTTCATGTCGTTTTTCTACGAATAAAACAAAAACTACACTTCAAATCAAAAAGTGAATACGAACGAATTTGTAGACCTTTTTTTGGATTTTCTACTAATTTTTAGTGGCTCGCTTTTCGCTAATAGAATCTGAGATTTCACTAGCAATTAGTTCAATTTCAGCAGTTTTGATTCAGAGAGCAAAATCATTTGATGTTAATTCTTTTTGGTCTTCTGGTCTAATAGCAATATTTTATGAATATTGATTTTTTTCATGAGTTGCCTATTGTACAGTGAAAAAAAAATTAAACCTTTGAATTGTTCACACATTTTGAGCTGCATTAAGTATATTTTAAATACAAAGCCGTACTATTTTCTTTAAATAGAATTGTTTGTACAGGAGGAAAAAATGTTTACTCAATAATTTTTGCGAATGATGAAATTTTCGAATGTTCAGGTTAGTTGAGTTTACTATTCGAAAATTTTGTTTAACCCAAAAATTATTAAATTATGCAGCCCAATGAAGAAAAAAAGAAAAGAAAAAAATACTTTTCAGCAAATTTTATTCGTAATTATTAATATTAGCTGGATCGAGTTGAAACTAAGCATTTCTCTACACAATAAGCTGTAGAATACAAATAAAATTTTAATTTTTTAATATCACTCCCATGAGTCTATTTGATAGGATAACAAAAAACATAATAAGTGAAAAAATAGGTTTTGTGAGTTTTTAGGCAATAATAATTACTTTAATAAATTGATATTGATTATAAATATCTTTTTTTTTCATTAATGCTATATAGTTAATAAGAATCATTTTTTGAATAGTATTGTATTGCTTTGCGTGAATAATTTTTGCTCTCCTCCCAATTACAAAAAAATTAATTTAAACAAAAAAGCTATCTTGCACAAGAGACAAAAACAAAGATTGGGGAATCTCTAAGATGCATGCAGAAAATTTGAAGCATACTTCAAATATCTATTTTCTTCCAGAAAATATTATTCACAAAAAAGAAAGAAATGGTTTGATATATATGAGTCTCTTTAATCTTTATTTATTATTTGTTCATAACTAAAAAGGCAAAACAAAGTTAAAAATTTCAGAAAAACTGAAACTTTTTACCATTAAGCAAAGAGAATATTATTAACAATAGTAATAACTTGTTTAACAATTATTTTTGTTAACTTCAATTAATTATTATTTCACTCTAACTGGAAAGTGGACAAAATGTTGCAAATTAAAAAAATTGCAAATATGTAGTATTAATAAAGAAGATAGCTATAAACAATATTAATTTGTTCGAAGAATTATTTTAGCTAATTTTAATTAAATATCAACTCAGTTCTAGTGAAAAGTGGAGGAAAAGTTGAAAATTCAAGAAAAAAGCCCCAATTTCTAGCATTATTCGAAGAGGATATTATTAACAATGATAATAAATTATTCACACAATGAAATTTGTTCACATTAATGAACTATTAATGAAATAATATCACTATAATTAAAAATTAGACTAAAAGTGGAATTTTTTTTGAAAAAAACCGTGACCTTCTATCTCTATTCTAAACAAACATGGTTAAAAACAATAATAAATTGTTTCAACAATTCACGTAAATATGTAATCAGCAGTATCAAGTAGTATTTCATCTATCAGAAACAATTCGGATTAAAAAAACGCAAAAAAATCATAATTGAAGCCAAAAACTCGCAAAACCCACTTTTTCACACATGAGGTTTATTTGGGACCCTATAAAACATACTCATGGGGGTGTTATTCAAAAAGTGATATTTTATTCGTATTCTCTGGCTAATTGTGAACAGAAATCTTGAGTTTTAAGTCATTTCAGCTAATATTGATAATTCTGAATAAAATGGACAAAAACGGCTTTTTTCTTATAGGAAATACGCGTGGAACAAGATACATGTACTTATCAACTTGTTGCATCCTCTTATCGTCTAAGACAATGTTGATTACTGTTTTTTTACCCGCTTCTTCAAACATTCATTTTTTTTTAAATTTTCATGCTAGTATTCAGTCTGCTCAACATTCTCTAAAAGCCTTCGATTGTCTCTGACATAACAACCTTATCATCTGCAACCGCTAACCCACGCACCATCACTGTCCCGAGATCCACACCTTCTTTGTCGAGGAGGGCCATTCTTAGATAGTCATTCACAAATGTAATAAACCAGACACTCAGTTGCCCATTTACCCTCACGCTCAAGACTTAAGAGTTATCCACTGACTATGTACTCTTTCAGGACTTCCCAAAGCTTACTTCTGCCCACCTTATCGAAACGATTTTTGCAGGTCAACAAATGCACAGAAAACTTTTTATTTACTCTCCAACATTTTCCTTGGATCTGTCTGAAGATTAATATCTGATCCGCACATGATCTTCCTGGCATAAGATCTGATACCTCTGTAATTATTGCAGTGGCTTTTATCTCCCTTTCCTTTGTATATTAGGATGATAATAGCTTTTCGAAACAGATTCTTGCTTCTTTCAAAATCGGTTTTCTTTTTCATCTTTTCTTCCGCTTTCATTTTACTCTTACTTTCTTCAACTAGTATTTTTACTTTCCTGTCTTTGTCTCTAAAATTATTTCCAAGTCTATTTATCTGATCAACGCTAAGGCAACAAATATTGTTACGTTCTGGGATATGCTTGCTTCTTTTCGTTAATGGTTACGCTGGTTTTATTATTTTACCACGCATCAGTCGCTGTCCTAACAATGATATCCAGGACCATAGTCCATGCTTCCTCTTTATCTTTATTGCCTATTAGCGCCTATCAAGTTGCCTTTTCTATGCGTTCGTATATCCTATTCTTCAAATCTATTTGCACTTCCGGTTTCTGTGAATTATCAATTTTGATTGAGTTTATCAAATTGTGACTATCTCTTCTGCATCAGGTGTAAAATTGGATCATTTTATGTCATAAACAAGTATTTGTAATAAACAAAACATCTTCTGAATATGAGCTGATCAGTCTGTTTCCGTTACCATTTTTTTAGATTCCCAAAATTATCTAGCACACTTTCCTCACGTTGGACTCCAACACATCTGTTGATATATCTTAGTAGAATGATTCTTTTTCTATGATCACAAGTACCTACAGTATCATCGAAATGTCCCAGAAGCGTCTTTTACTTCACTTCTTTACCAGCAACAATCTGCGTGATACAAATGTATGCCTCTTGACATGCTGCCTTGCTCTCTCATTCATAATCAGATCGACTTGTTGGTCTACTCCTTACCGTAATTTCAAGTCAGTTCTTCAACTCCCCATTTTCTGTCACTCTAATGTCACATTCCTTTTTCTTTTTACAGGAACACATAAAATATCTATCTTCCTTACAGGTATTGTTTTTCGTAATTGTCTTTTCTTAAGATTTCTCACCCCTCTAGTATTCCAAACATCTAGTCTCCATTCAGCGCCTGAAACTTCACTACCTGAAACCTTTACCTTTACCGGATGCATGTATTTCGTCAACTAAAGTTTCGATACATTCCAAATTTACTCTTTTGTTTGTATTATTGATTGTTTGAAGTACACGCCCAACAACCTACGTGATTCAAGAAATGTATTTTTCAAATAAAAATCATGTCCAAAATAATCAGCCAGTCGTCGTAAGGTGGATGGTCTAGTTATAACGTTAGAGCCACTAAACCTTGGGCCAGTGGAGGAAGAGTGGAGGAATGTCAATGGCTTTTAGCGGTCCAGAAATAAAAAATAAAAAAAACTGACAAGTTTTCACTAAAATCACTTCACAACTTATTTATATTTTGTTTGATCATCACAATACTATACCAGCATAAATTTAAATTTATACTTATCTAACGCCCTATAGTTGTCTTAAGTCAATGGGACATGGAATAAGACTTCAAAAAGCACTGCTGTGTTTTGTTCTGAAAATAGAAAATGTCTGTACCGTTTGAATTCTGAATATTTTATTCTTCAGACAGTATTAATATTATTATAACAATATAAACTTAGAATATGAACAGAGAAAACAATAAACTTTCTTAAATAAAACTCAAAAATCAGCAGAAAGTATTAAGAAAATTATTAAATTATGTAAAGCAGTACTACTAAGCAGATTACTGATTCACTTAGTATCATAAATCTTACAATTTTTCACGATTAGTAAGTGATAAGATTACTAACTGAGCATTAACACACAATATTACTAACTACTTTAGTAAAATTTCTGCTCTATCGGATTTAGAGAGTAGTAAGTATTTCCTAAAGTTCTTTTATTAAACAAGAATTTAATGTACTTGCATTTCGAATCTATCACAAAACGAGGACTTTATATTTGTAACGAAAACTGTAATACTCTTATAGTGATCTAACATTCTTCATCGCGCTTCAGTTTTCACATAAATTTATGATGAGAATATAAAAATGAAAATGTAAGCGTTAGGTCTTAGTATTCTCAAGGAATTTCAGAATCATTTGGTGTGTTAAGGATACTGATGAGCGAAATTAAAGGGTTTCAATAAACAGTTAATAATTTGACAAAATTCTTTACATTAGTTTATTTTATTCTGTACTTAAACAAAGATTTAGATGATCAAAATATCAAATTGATTTTTTTTATAATAACTATATATTTTGTATTAACAAAACTTAACAAGTAATAGTAACTTAATTATTATAATGTTTCGCATATTGATGATTGAAATAAAAAACTTCCTGTTCTGTTTCCATGAATAGAACATCTGCGCTTTATCCAAGAACGGTTCTTTTCTTTTCAAAAACACTCCTAAGGTAATCGGTACCATGATTGGCCGCTTTAAACAATGATTGGCCACTTTCAAACTATAGATTTATCAAGAAATACCAGCGAATAAAACTACTTATATGTAGCGCATAGTATACTGATAATAATCTTGCACTATGTATTGGTAATTTTATTTAAAAATATTTGTTTGAAGTATGTTCTAAGGAAAAGGCCAATCATTGAGGGGAAGGCTAATAATCGTAACGATAGTCCTATGTTAAAAGTTAAATATGTAATCGCGTTTCATTGAATTCCTCTGTCCGTTCCAAAACATATAGTTTTTTGGTCGTCATCAGGATGGGAGTTTTGCGGTACCTATGAATCAAAGTCGGTCACAGTTGATCATACTCACGGGATCGCTTGTTTCTGCATGTATTTAGGCAGCTCATAAAAATGCCTTCCGTTAAATATTCCAAACCACTTTTTTTTGTGTATCAGTTTATCACGAAACTCAAGATCTTCCTGTCTTATCACCACTGGTTCACCGTTATGCATTACTGAATCATTGAAAATTTGTCGTGAATTAGTAATTAAGTGATTGACTCATGGGATAGTAATATTTTAGCATTTCACTGAGGGAATATTAAAAAAATCAGAACTTTCCAATTACCGACTCGGCCAGTTGTAAAATCCACTTTGAAAATCAGGTCTTCCGTAGCATATTGTCCAACAAATTTTTTAGTACGCCAGAGTATATCATTTACTTCTGGAGTGATTTTCTTCGGTGGACTCGGTCGATCTGATCAAGTAAGAAAAATATAGTTACTAACTATTTTAAGAATTAAAAAATTAATCAGCTTATAACTAATAAATAATAATAAATGACGAGTCTACAAATTGAAGAAATTGAATTTTGTTTTTGAATCCCAAACATTCTTTATTGGTGCAAAAAAAATTTATAGTTATATTATACCTTGTAATCCCTCGTTACGGAAAAATATTCTAGCAAATTTTACATAGGCCCATAATGATTTTCCTATAATGAGTTTCTTAAAATTCTGTCGCTACTCTGGAAGAATCATTATACAAAATCATTATAAGGAAATCAGTATAGAAATGAAGGATAATAAAATATTGAAAAAGTTGATGCAAAAAATAGAGAAAGTGCAATCGAATGATTTGTTTATTTGATGTACAATTCCGAATATATTAGGAGGTTATTAAGGATTCCGAAGGATTTCAACAAATTTCGAGGGACTTCCGCAGATTTCAAGGATTTTAAGGGTCTTCCAAATATACCAGCTAATTTTAGAAGATTTTAGCGGTTTTCAAGAGATTTATAAATATTTCCACGAATATCAAGGAATTTTAAAACATTTCGAGGGATTTTAAAGGATTTTAAAGATTTCCAAATATTTGCATGGGTTTTAGAGAATTCAAAAGGATTTCTGAAGATTGCAAAAATTGTAAGGATCTTCGAAGGATTTTGTAGGACAATCAAAGCTTTTAAGATGTTTCTAATGAACTTGAAAAAATAAATTCAATTAAATTAAACTAAGAGGGATTGTTAATGATTTTAAAGATTTCAAGGGGCTTCAATGTATTTCAAGGAATTTCATAAGATTTAAAGATTTCAAAGATTTGTAGCGATTTCAACGTTTTTTCAGCCTACTTCAATGAAGAAGTTCAAATTCATTTGAATTCCAGAGAATGTCAAGAGTTTTCAAGAGATTGAAAATATTTTAATAGATTTCAAAAAATTTCTAAACATTTCAAAGGATTTTACAAAATTTTTATCTTTTCAAAATATGTGAAAGCATTTCAAAGAATTTTGTAGGATTTCTATTGAATTTCGGAAAATGAATGAAATCAAATTTGAACGGATTCCTAGGGATTCCCAAGATTTCAAAGCATTTTATGGTGTTTCAAGAAATTGTACAAGATTTGAAGAATTTTTATAGAATCTCCAAGGTTTTCGAAGGATCTTAAAGATTTCTAGGGATTTAAACTTTTTTCAGACAACTCAATTATGAAGTTTAATTCAAATTATATTTAAGGTCTTTCAAATGATAATTACTTTCTAAATGGATTTTCACGTTTTCCAAATAATTGAAGGGATTTTCAGGCATTCGAGAGAATTTCAGGAGATATAAAAAGTGCCAAGGAACTTTGTAGTATTTTGTAGGATTTTAAAAGATTTCGAGGGATTTTTACAGAACTTTGAAAGATAAATGAAATTTCATTGAATTTTAAGAAACTCTTAGCGATTCTACTGATTTCAAGGGATTTTAAGGCATTTAAAGGAATTTAACCAGAATCATGGATTTTATCAAATCTCCAAGGATTTTAAAGTTTTTTTTTACAGAAAATTAATTAATAGGACTAATTCAAATTATATTCAATCTCCAAATATTTTAAGGGATTTTAAAGATCTAGGGATTTGAACAGTGTTTCGAGAGAACTGTTGAATTTTTAACAAAATATTTCAATGTTGAGTTAGAAAAATTAATTTTTATCGAGACGAAAACGAATTTCCAACACACACGATTAATTTTCTACCAAAAAGACAAATTTAAAAAAAATGCTATAAATTTTCAACCAAGAAGATTACTTTTTCTACCAAAAAGACGAATTTTCAACATAAATTTTCAATCAAATAGTTAAATATTCTACCGAATTTTGAATTTTCAAGCCCAACATACAAATTTTCTACTAAACAGTCAAAATATGAAGAAAAAGGTTAATTTTAATTTGTATTTAATTTGTATTATATATAAATTTTAATTTGTGTAACTTGTGCCAGGAAAATCGTAAACACGGTCATTTTACGCTACAAAAAATGCGTTCAGAGTTTAAATTATGCATATTGAATAGTAAATTCAGCCATTTAGTTTTTACCGTAACCGAATTATAAAATAAATTAATAAATGAATTATTTTATGAAAGTTTATTTCATTTATTATACGAAAATCAAAATACCAATAAAATTTTAGATAGCAATAATTAGTTTCGGGGAGTCATCGTGGCTCAGATGGTATCGTGCTTGTCTCATGTTCCAACACTGCAGCCTTGGCAGCCACGATGGCGCGGGTTCGATTCCCGAAGCAGGAAGCGACGCTGGATGTGTTTTCAGAAAGCTTCGCTTCTGTCCCTTGGTATACTACTCCACAGTTACCCTACAGTTTATAATTAACCCTACAGTACAGTCGCTAATGACCCTGGCAGTCGATGCGACTATAAACATTCAATTAATAAATAATAAAAAAAATAATTAGTTTCTTACACTTTACAAGTAAACATTATTTCATGAATTACCTCTGGATCCACCTAAACAGCACTTCATGTAGGGAAAAAACAAGAAGTTTTCTCAAAATTCTCTAATATTTGTTTTAGATTGTATTTTAGTTTTTAAATTACTTGGAATGTTTGCCCTTGGTGATGGTGGATTGGGTACTGATGATCCTGTGAAAAGAAGTATGAAGATTTTTTTTTAACGAAATTTTTCAATGAGCCCTAAAGTTAATTTTAGTTTTCAAATTACCTGAACTGGTTGCCCTTGATATTGATGGATTGGATGCTGATGATTCTGTAAAAAAAAGTATAGAGGTTTTTTGTTCACGGAATTTTTCAACGAACCCCAAAGGTAATGGTCAAAATAAAGATGTTCGCGTTAATCTTTTTTCCATAAATAAGATAAAAAATTCATAAACGTTTTAATTTGCCGAAAATTGTGCCCGTTCGGCATACTTTAAGTGAGTAATTCTTTAAAATTTATTTGAACAAAATATTCGTTCTAGATTGTATTTTAGATCTTAAATTACCTGGACTACTTTCCCTTGATGATGTTAGCTCCCAGAATGATGAATCTGCAAAAAGAAGTTTGATTAGCTGGAAATTTTACCCATTTGTCATATTTGAAGTGAGTAATTCTTTAAAATTTATAAACTGATTTTTAATGTTAGACATACATCTTTGTTAAAATAGTGAATTCAATATTATAGAATTATTAGCGTAAATCTAATATTCATTTTAGATTGAATTTTAGTTTTTAAATTACCTGGACTGGTTGCCCTTGATGATGATGGACTGGTTGCCCTTGATGATGATGGACTGGATGATGATGAGGATTCTGTAAAAAGAAATATAGAGATTTTTCGTAAACGAGATTTTTTAACGAACCCTAAAGTTAATGGTCGAAATAAAGATGCCCTCGTTAATCGCTTTTTTTTTTATAAAACTCAAACATCAGCAAAATGTATTTTATAAACTGCATCATTAATTTCAGAATGTGGTAACTTTTTACGATTCACAGAAGTAAAAAATTGTTCAAATAAATTAAAATTGTTTAAATAATTTTCAAATATCCTAGAAAGAAAAAAAATTTTACTCTCAACATTCGTAAATTATTTCATTACGTTAAAAAATGCTAACTTTCGACAATTTGGTGAAAAAAATATTATACAAATAGAAATTGATTTGAAAATGGCAGAATATCTTAAACAAAAATTATTACTTTGACACTCATCAGCTATAATACTTATCTCCAAAAGTAGTAATTTTTCACCAATTATTGAAAAAAATGTTTAAACAAATAATGCTTCTTTGAGCAATTGAAACTTACCATAAATTGTCCAAAATTCAATTCAAAAATATCTATAAACTTGCGGAAATTTATGGAAATTTTCGGTCATTTATGGTAATTTTACAGGGAAATATGGTAACTTACTACAGATTACCCAAAATTCATTTTTTTAAATTTCCATAAATTTCCGAAAGTGTATGACAAATTTCGGTCATTCATGGTAATTTTACAGGTAAATATGGTAACTTACCTTAGATTACCCGGAATTCATTTTTGAAAATTTCCATGAATTCCCGGAAAATTTTGAAAAATTTGGGTAATTTATGGTATTTTTACAGGTAATTACGGCAACTTACACAAAATTCATTTTTAAAAATTACCATAAATTTCCGGAAATATATGAAATTTTTCGGTCATTTATAGTAATTTTACAGGTAAATATGGTAACTTACCATGGATTACCCAAAATTCATTTTTGAAAAGTTCCGGAAATTTATGAAAATTTTCCGTAAATTATGGTAATTTTACAGGTAAATATGGTAACTTACCATAGATTATCAGAAATTCATTTTTTGAAATTTCCATGAATTTCCGGAAATTTATGAAAAATTTCGGTCATTTATGGTAATTTTACAGGTAAATATGGCAACTTACACAAAATTCATTTTTTTAAATTTCCAAAAATTTCCGGAAATTTATGAAACATTTCGGTTATTCATGGTGAATTTACAGGTAAATATGGCAACTTACACATAATTCATTTTTTTAAATTCCCATAAATTTCCGGAAATTTATGAAAAATTTCGGTCATTTATGGTAA
>CAKNYM010052312.1:185356-232044 GCA_932195095.1 Andricus curvator | reverse complement strand
TCATTTTAAAAAATTTCCATAAATTTCCGGAAATTTATGAAAATTTTTTGTAAATTATGGTAATTTTACAGGTAAATATGGTAAATTACCATAGATTACCAGAAATTAATTTTTAAAAATTTTCATAAATTTCCGGAAAATTTTTGAAAAATATCGGTCATTTATGGTAATTTTACAGGTAAATATGGCAACTTACAAAAAATTCATTTTTAAAAATTTCCGGAAATTTATGAAAAATTTCTGTTATTCATGGTAAATTTACAGGTAAATATGGTAACTTACCCGAAAATTAATTTTTTTTTAATTTCCATACATTTCCGGAAATTTATGAAAAATTCAGGTTATTTATGGTAATTTTACAGGTAAATATGGTAACTTACCATGGATTACCCAAAACTCATTTTTAAAAATTTCCATAAATCCCGGAAATTTTTGAAAAATTTTGTTCATTTATGGTAATTTTACAGGTAAATACGGTAACTTACACAAAATTAATTTTTAAAAATTTCCATGAACTTCCGGAAATTTATGAAAAATTACGGTCATTTATGGCAATTTTACAGGTAAATATGGTAACTTACTAAAAATTCATTTTTAAAAATTTCCATACATTTTCGGAAATTTATGAAAAATGTCGGTCATTCATGGGAATTTTACAGGTAAATATAGTAACTTACCATGGATTGCCCAAAGTTCATTTTTAAAATTTCCATAAATTTCCGTGAATTCATGAAAATTTCGGTCATTTATGGGAATTTTACAGGCATATATGGTAACTTTCCATAAATAACCGGAAAATTCTATTATCTGCAACAAAAATTTTCTCACAGATTTTACGGTGAGGGGGCTGATAATTATAAAATGCAAGCTCATAGATGCATAATTTTCATTATTCACCTCTGACGTCATTTTCCAGTCCCTAGGGAGTAAAAAGTACTTTTTACTCCCCATGAAGTAAAAAGTAGAGCTTTAGCCCCGCTTCATAGGCGTCGGAAAGGGCTGAAATGATGCATGTGTTATAAAAAAATTATTATTATCAAAAACATTTTTAAAATACCGTTCTTGTCATACATTTTTTATACAGCTGCTATTTTACACTTTTTGGGGCACTTCCCGTGCACAATATATGAGTTGAGTAGTGAAAATAAGAATTTGTTGGCTGGAAATTGTTCTTCGAACATTCCTTAAGACAAAATTAAACATCAATTCAGAAAAAGGTAATGATAAGTACTTCTTTTTCCATTTTTTGTGACACTTAGTTTTTCTCATTTGAAACCGCATGTTAATTTCAAAAGCTCGGGGGCACTTGTTAACGTATATCGATTCGAGAAATAAAAGTAGGAAATTTCCTTTTAACAAAAGAGAATTCACAATCACCAAATTACAGCTGTCGACGGTTTGATCGTCAATTTTAAAAGGTCTGTGCAGAAATGTGGGGAAAGTACAAAGACGTGAGATCCAACAGACGCGCGCCCTGGGGGCGCTCAAACATACTCGGGGTCCTCATGCGCCACTTTTCGGCAGAACTCCGTTTTAGGTTTTCAAAGTTTTTTAGTACTTCACAAATTTTTATAAAAAATGATGCAAGAGAATTTATAAAGAATTAGAAGGTTATTAACAGTAGATATAGATTTTGCAATAGTTTTAGGGAAAATTATTACACTGGTTGACCTGCATGGTTCTTTACTAATAAATGAAAAGTTTAGATGATATCTTATTAAAAATAGAAATTCTGATTCTGAGGTAGACCTTTATGAAAAAAGTGCAGGAAGCAAAACAGTATTTTTTTAAAAACAGACCTGGATTTCGAAAAAATGATCCAGATATTCATGAACAGGGGACTTTTTGTCCTTTTGAACAAAAGGTATTTCGGGGACATCTTAATGCATACAGAAAAGTTTCAATTGTTTCCAAGTGAGAATTCAATTTTGGAATATAGTCGATATCTGGATGGAAGATGTTCTTATGTATATATGATTTACACGGTATTATGTTATATTCCACTTACGAACAGAATCAAGAAACATCAAAGACGTGAAGAGCAGCATTAAGACGAAAATCTTCATTTTAATGAAGACACTGAGAAACGATTTTTGAAGAATTACTCGGTTTGTAACTGAATGGATCTTGAATATTCTTCACTTTTATATATGCTAACCACTATCTCATTCTTGACAAAAATTCTCATCCACGGGAAGGCCGCTGATTGGCCTGTTGCTTAAAGCATATTTTTATTTTTATAGAATACACATACTTTATATATGTACGAACAGCAGACGTGGAACAGGCCGAACTCTCTCCCTTCTTTAGATCCACCAAACAAGATTGCAAGATTTTCATCATGCTTCTAAAAACTTGGACGATTAGCGCCTTGGCCATGAGATGAAGAAACTTTATTTGTGTGCTACTAACCGATAGAGGACTAGACTCTTAAACAAATTATCCAACACATGGATTCTATGTAATTTTTTTTCTGTTGAATGGAATGGCGTAATCTGTTTTTCCGTAACTCAGATATTTGAACAGATGTTTTAAACAATTGAAACTTTGGTACAGTTAAAGTTGGATCAACAAAGATACTTTCATCAAAAACGATTTCTATCGTATGGCAAACTATTTCAGCATATGCTCGCTGTGTGAATAAAGATCTTCCAATCAAATGATTTTATCTGATGATATTGTCAAAGTTTCTTTCAAAGTTTTCTGAGAAATCTAATTCAGATCATTTCTAAACAAAAATGTTCTAAATCCTTTAAGAATTTCAGGCTGTGGAATATTTTGGACAGTAAATACCATATCCGTCTCACTGCTCGATGTATTGGTGTTGCTTGAAGCATATATTTATTGCTATGAAAAAAATATAATTTTGATAAATTAAAATTTTATTTGATACTATAAAATGTTGAAAATAAATGTGCTTTATCATTTAGTGACGCATTTCAATCAAATAGTCGAATTTTTCACCGAAAAAGATTAATACTCAACCAAAACAGTGGAATTTTCAAGTAAAAAAGAACATTTATTAGAAGACAGTTAAATTTTTAACACAGAGAGTTTAATTTTTGACAAAAAGTTTATCTTTCACAAGCCTTTTTCTTTGACAATTTTTGAAATCTTTTGAAATGTTTTAAAATCTTTTCAAATAATCTCTTAAAATTAATTTTTCGAAATGAAAAATTATTTTAATTTTTCTTAGAAACCTAAAATTTTTTGTTCATTTTCGTGAAACCTTACAAAATATCTCAAAAATCTTCACAAGTTTGAATTATTTTCAAATCGTTTCAAAACTTCTGAATATCTCTTAAACTTACTCAAATTTGTAACTCTTTTTAAAATTTTTTGGAAATAATTAAAAATCTCTTGTAATATTTTTTCAATTTTCTCTTAGAATTCATTACAAAACAATCTTCAAAATTTTCCCATGAATCTCAAGAGCATTTTTTACATCCTCCTCACACCATGCAGAATTCAGTTTACTTGATGATTTTTATTATTATTATATTATTATTATACCATTAAGCCATTTCCCTTTCGGGGTAGGCGTGACTTGCTCGGTTGGAGAATAGTGGTGTGTATATGGGTGTATGGGTATAGAGTAGGTATAAGTTGAATAGGTATATAGGTGTAAGGTATGTAGGTATATAGGTATAAGGTAGATAGGTATATAGGTGTTAGGTATAAATATTTTAGATTGATCTGGAATTCTCGTGTTATTTATTTAAATGACACGTTTATTCCGCAACACTGCTCCGACCCAGGTTGCTGACCAATCTCTCTAGCGATCACCCCAAGTGAAGAGCCTCACAAAATTGTTATGTATGGTTCCCCACTTGGGCCCATTCGTTTCCAAGGTCTTTGTTTCAGGCGTCATTCATTCTATTTTCACTCTGTTTACAAACTATTTGTCGCCACACTTTTCTGTCCTGGCATACTACTCTAGCTTCCTTCACGTCCATGCATTTTTTCATGCAAGCTCTTGTGTTTCTATGGCTTCTTATGTCTCTACGGATCAATGTCTCATTTACAGATTCTAACCATTCTTTCGGCGGTCTACCTCTGGGCATTCTACCATTTATTTTACCTTTATACACTTGTTTGGTCAGTCGTTCATCTTTCATTCTTTCAAGATGTCCGAACCATCTTAACTGATTTCTTCCCCATATGTCAACTAGTGTCTCTCCTGTACCACATTCTTTGAGAATTGTCTCGTTTCGGACTTTGTCCATCAGTGTTTTCCCGCATATTATGCGCAGAGTTTTCATGCCGATCGCGTTAATTTTACTCCTGTCCTTTTCTTGACAGGTCCATGTCTCGCTACCGTATAGTACAGTCGGTACGAAGATAGAATTATGTATGGCCATTTTAGCTTTTTTTGATATGTTTTTATTTGAGAGGATGGACCCTACTCTACCGATAACCTGTCTACCCTTATTTATACGCCTATCTAACTCCCCATCTATTTTTCCGTCGCTAGTGAATAGACTACCTAGATACACGTACTGGTCAAGTTGTTCTAATCTCTCATCATTTATGACAATGTTGCATATTGTTTTCTCACTTTTTCTCTCAAACACCATGATTTTTGTTTTATTTACGTTAATTTTGAGTCCCATGTCCTTCATGCTTGTATTGAGTTTATTCAACATTCTTTGCAAGTCCTCGACTGATTCTGCCATAACAATCTTGTCATCTGCGAAAGCTAACCCACGTACCTTGACTGTTTGGAGATCTACACCTTCTTCGTCGAAGAGTGCAGTTCTTAGACACTTATCCATGAATATGATAAAGAGCCATTTTAAATCTTGAAAAATTAAAAAAAATGTCTCAAAGTCTTCCATATTTTTTTTCCACGCATTTTAAAGTCTTTGAAACTTAAAATTATTATTTTAAAATAAAACCTAAACCATCTAAAACATTTAGAAATAAATTTTATGATGAAGTAAAATTATTTTTTTAGAAATGTTAATATATAAAGTTGATGGTGCAGAAATTGCATAAATTAAAAATGTTACGTAATCGGGTCAAAATACTCCCTCCCCCCTCACATAACATATTATAACGAAACACCAACCCCCTGCCACCCATGTCATACCATTGTAAATTATCCTACATTATAATATTGTTAAATGCACTTACTTTACTGAAATTTCATTACTTGAAGAATTAAATAAAATGATTTATAAATGAACAATAAAAACCTTATCCTAACTATATCAGGGCCAAAATTAGTCCTAATGTATAAATTGCTTAATTTATGGTCATAGAAACCTATATACATTTTTCGTAAAAATGTATTATATATGTATGAATATTTATATGTATAAGTCTTGACCTGCAAAGCATGTATTACCTTTAGTACCAAACATTTTAATTAGTAAGAAATTTAAATTTCACAATTTATAAGAATTTTTTCATTGTAATTTCTTTCTTATTTCTCTCTCGAAATAATTCCTCGCGAAGAATGGGCTTAATCAAATAAATGTAGTAAATTTAGTAGTCAACAAAAAGAAACATTTATATTGCGCAATAACCTCGCACTCTTGTACACACTCACTAAATATCGTTGTGTAAATTATAGTCACACGGTCACCGCAGTGTTTCATTATTTGTTCTCTTTCCAGTTCTTCTAGAATATACTTCATCAAATTCTCAAAAGATACGAAATTATTGCTTCCTTATAAATCATACGAATTTGACCTTATGTTGACGCGCGTGTAATTGAACACTAATTCTGCTACTGATTTAAATATTTGCAGGACATGTACAATTTTAATTTTCAAAAACATGGCAAGATGGTTTAAGACTTGAAAAAATAAAGCGTCATCGATGTTCTCTTTCTATTTTCTATTTAGAAAACCACTCTGAAGTTAATAAATAGTAAGCGGGAAATATCTCCTCGTCTAATGAATATTATTTAGTTTTAAAAGTTGTTGTTAGGAATGGTTTTAATAAAAGATTAATAATTTGACCAAAATCTGTACACTCATTTATTTTATTGGGTACTTACACAAAGACTTGAATGATCAAAATATCAAATTGATTACTTTTATATTGATGATACATTTTGTATTAACAAATCTTAACAATTAATAGTAATTTCAGCATATCTACAGTTTTGCATATGAATAATTTAAATTAACAATTTTCGTTTTATTTTAATGCATAGAGCGTGCAACGATTTATCGAAGAACGGTACTTTGCAAAAACTCATTTGTCAATCGGTAAACACAGTACCTTTATTCGCAATCGCCGGTCTTCAGGTAGCTCGATAAAATGCTTCCCTGAACGAATTGCACATGCATATGTATCGTGTATCAGATAAGCACCATCTGAAATCTCTTCCTCCCTCATTTCCACTGGTCGATTGTGGCTTATTGCTGAATTAATACAAATTCGCACTGAATTAGTAACTAAGTGGTAGACTCATGGAATAGTAATATTTCAGCATTTCGCTGATGGAATCTTGGAAAAATCATAATTACTCAATTACCTGGTCGGCCAGTTCTAGGATCTATCAGAAGAATCACCCCTGACCTAGTGACTACTCCATAATTAGACTCACTATAGAAGACTATATAACCCGGTTGCAGAGGGACTCTCTTCCTTTGAAAATTTCGTCGATGAGGTGGTATATAACGTTCTGATCAAGTAAGACAAATATAGTTACTAACTTTTTTCAAGATTAAACAATTCGCTATCTAATAACTACTGAATTATACTAAATTTCTAGTATACTAATTGAAAAAATTTTCTTTTGAATTTTATTTCTGGATCCCAAACATTTCTTAATGGTGCAAAAAAATTATATACTGTCGAATCTCTATTCTGTGCCTCTCCACACTATGTGAATCTCTCGATCTAAAAAGCTGTACTTCAAGCAATCTTTTACAATACCTTGTAATCCTCCCTTACGAAAAAATATTATACGAAATTCAATATAGGCCCATTATGATTTTCCTATAATGAATTTCTTTTTATTTTTCCGCGCATCTAGAAAAATCATTATACAAAATAATAAGAAAATCAGAATGGAAATGAAGAATGTTAAGATAATTTAAGATATTTGAGGGCTTTCAAGTAACTTGTACTCTAAACTCAATTTTTAGGTTGTTAAGCTCACTAAATGCCACAAACAATGCTTTTAGAGATCAAATTATGTATTCTGAATGATAAATTAAGCCATTAAATTTTTTCCGTAACCGATCTCACAAAACAAATTAATAAATAAATTAGTTTCTGGAAGATCATGTAATTCATTGAATGAACATCAAAATAGCAATAAAATTTTAGATAGCCAAAATTAGTTTCTTGCACTGTGAAGGAAAAACTGGACGTTTTGGAAAAATTGTGTAATATTTGTTTCAGTTTGTATTTTAGTTTTTAAATTACCTGGACTGTGTTCACCTGATGATGAACTAGATGATGATGTATATCCTGTAAAAAGGTGTATAGAGATTTTTGGTTAACAACATTTTTCAACACACCCGAATATAAACGTTTTGATTTGCTGAAAATTGTACCCGTTTGCCATATTTTAACTGAGTAATTCTTCAAAATTTATAAATTATTTAATAATATTAGGCATAGATCTTTGCTGAAATAGTGAATTTCATATTGTACAATCAATAGTGTAAATAAAATGTTTGTTCTAGATTGTATTTTAGACTTGAAATTACCTGGAGTGTTTGCCCATGATGAGAAAATTGATGATGACGATTCTGTAAAAATAAATGCAGGGATTTATTGTTAACGACATTTTTGAACAATTCCCAAACCTAATAGTTCGAATAAATATGCCAGCGTAAATCGTTTTTCCGTTAAATAAGATAAAAATATAAACGTTTTAATTTGCTGAAAACTGTACCGTTTGTCATATTTCAAGTGAGCAACTCTTTGAAATTGAGAAAATAATTATCAATATTATACATACATTTTTGTTCAAATAGTGAATATAATATTAGAGAATTAATAGTGTTAATCTAAGAATTATTTATATTGTATTTTATTTTTCAAGTTACCTGGTCTAGTTGCCCTTGTTATTGATAGATTGGATAATGATTCTGTAAAAAGGAATATACGGATCTTTTGTTAACGAGATGTTTCAGCGAGCCCCAAAGTTAATGGTCGAAATAAAGATGCCTGCTTCAATCGTTATTTCTTCAAATAAGATAACAAATATAAAAGTTTCAATTTGCTGGAAATTGTACCCGTCTGCCATATTTTAAGTAAGTAATTCTTCAAAATCTAAAAATTAATTATCATTATGACCTTGGTACTGCAATATCTGTGAAGATGTGGTGATGACAAAGAAACTTTTTAGCGTCCAAAATGGTCATAAAGTCATAAATCAACATTCATTCTTGTTCCTAGTATAATAGGCTATATTGAGTATATGGGTTACCCAATATGGCCTAAATACACTTTACCGATTTTTTTTTTCTGACTTCGTCAATGAAAATTTGGTTATATTTTTATGTTTTTATTCACTGAAAAGCATTAATTTGTTCTAGATTGTATTTAAGTTTTTTAATTACCTAGATTGGTTGCCCTTGTTGGTGATGGATGGGACGATGATGCTGATTCTGTAAAAAGAAATATAGGGTTTTTTTGTTAAAGAAATTTTTCAACGAACCCCAAAGTTGATGGTTGAAATAAAGATGCCCGCGTTAATCGTTTTTTCTCTAAATAAGATAACAAATATAAACGTTTCAATTTGCTAATAATTGTAACCGTTCGTTATATTTCAAATGAGTAATTCTTTAAAGTCTAAAAATTGTTTATTATGATGACACATACATTTTTGCTGGAATAATGAATTTAGTATTATAGAATTAGTAGTATAAATCTATCATTTGTTTTAGATTATATTTTAGTTTTTGAATTACCTAGACCGGTTGTCCTTGATGATGATTGATTGGATGATGATGATGATGATGATACTGTAAAAAGGAATGTAGGGATTTTTGGTTAACGAAATTTTTCGACGAATCCCAAGGTCGAAAAGACGAAATTAAGATGCCTTCGTTAATCGTTTTTTCTTTAAATAAAACTAAAAAATTAGTAAGAAGTAATAAAATTATTAAATTATGTTTTCTTAGCAATTAATTGCTACTTATTGAATCAGTAAGTTAGAACTACTATACAGATTAGTAGAATAAGAAAAAAAATTGATTAGCAGTTCGAACTCGAAAGTTTATTGCCTCACTACCCGATTCGGGTAGTTAGTAGAATATTAATAATAATATTAATCAATATTAGTAGAATACCCTTACTAATTCATTTAGTAACATAGATCTCACCATTTCATTTAGTAGAAAGTGATAAAATTACTAATTCAGCAGTCATACACAATGCTACTAATAGCATTAGTAAAATTTCTCCTAATTCGGTTTTAGAGAGAAGTAAGTATTTTCTGAAATTCTCATATTTAAAAAAAATTAAAGTACTTGCATTTCGAATCTATCGCAACATTAGGACTTTATATTCACAATGAAAACTCTTATTATTCCTATAGTGATACAACATTCTCGTTTCCGCGTCAGTTCTCACACAACATTATGATGAGAATTTAAAAACGAAAATGTAATCTTTAGGTCTTATGTTATTTTTTCAATTTTCATACAATATAAAAGCATTATTATTTCAAATTTGTAAACAATCACAATTTATATTTTAAACGTTCGAAATTTGAAAAGCCTGTTTGCTCGCCTAATTTTAAAATAATTTTTTTTTATTGAATTTTTTCTTTAGAATTCGAATTTATAAATTAACAATTGAAACTAAAAACCTTTTAAACATAGAAATAATATACAATAGTAAGTGAACAATTTGCATTTGAAAATCTCAAAATTTTATATATCAAAGCACTTTTTTAAATTGATTTTTAATATTGAAAACAATATAATATTTGTAATGTGCTGAATTAGCGTCGTCTACATGTAAAAAATTCGACTTTCAATTTTTGTTCATCGATCCCCTCATCTCATTTGTTCGCTATCCGGAAGAAGAAATTCCGTATATATTTTTTCAGATCGGTCAACATAACTCCCCCCCCCCCCCCTCGGGCTTTTCGAATTTACATAGGATTTTACATGGAAGAGCTCGTTTTTCGAAGGAATCCAAAAGAAGTACATGTTATTAACTTGCTGTAAATTCATGTTTAGTCACCTGTTAAGAAATGTTCCAGGAATAATTTCCATCTAATAACTCTTAATTCATCATTTCCATGACTTGCTTCACTATTTAATCCATCATTTCTATTCAATAAGTGACAAGTTTCCAAGCATTTTCAACTAATTTGGTTTAGAGAATTATTATTTGCTTAAACAATTTTTTCACCTGTAAATCATGAAAAAATATTTTTCTTTATGAATGATACCGTTATTGAATATCAAGCATAGTATCTCTTTTTAACATATTTAGTGATTTTTTAAAAAGAACTTATTTCTTCGAAAAACTCTTTCCACTGTAAATCCAAAAAAGTTATTTTCTTGAATTGATGACATAGTTAACGAATGTTGAGAGTAATTAACTGCATTATTAGTTCCAAAAAGTAGTAAATTTCTACGATTCATAAGGGGAAAACGGTGTTCAAACAAATTAAAATTGTTTGAATAATTTTCAAATATTCTAGAAAAAAGAATATTACTCTTAACATTCGTTAATTATGCTATTACTTTCAGAAGATGCTGTCTTCCGCCATTCGGTGGAAAAAAGTATTACACAAATAGAAATTGCTTAAACAATTGCAAAATATGTTCAACAAAAAATATTACTATGACATTCTTCAACTATATCAGTTATCTCGAAACGTAGTAACTTTTCACGATTCACTGTAATAAAATATTGTTTAAACAAAAAATAAATGTTTAACCAATTGATAATTATTTTAAAAATACGTGGAAATTTATCACTGATCGAACGAAAATATTTATTGTGAGAACATTTTTTTAAATAACCTCTTTATCATGGATTTTACATAAAACAGTTATTGAAAAATGAAAATAGGGAATTGCTTTTTAACGAAAAAAATTCACAACCGCCAAATTACAGTCATTGATGATTTGATCATTAAATTTGAAAGTTCTATGCAGAAATTTGGGGTAATACCAAGAAGTGCGCCCTAGGCGCGCTCAAGTATGTTCAGGGTTATTTTTGGGTTCAGGGTTATTCCTGTTTCAGATTTTTAAAACTTTTCACGGTTTCAAAACTTTTCTAGACAATAAGGCAAGAGAGTTCATAAAGAATAAGAAGGTTATTAACGGTAGATATCGATTTTGGAATCGTTTTAGGGGAAATTATGAGACTGGTTAGCCTGCATGGTTTCTTATGAACAAATTCCAAGTCTTTACGATTGCCTCTGAAAAATAGAAACTTTTTAACAACAATTCACAGAAAGAAGTTTTCATTTGATAAGAAGATTTCTTTTCCTTTCGACAGAATTAACCTCGATATAGACTATATACAAATTTTTCTACCCAGGCGGAAATATTATATATAGTTTATATATGGTGTGAAGTATTGTATGTAATATTCATTTGTTTTATATAAAAAATGTATAAAACAAATGAATATTATATATAATACTTCACACTATATATAAACTATATATAATATTTCCGCCTGGGTAAGTAATAGATTCTGAGGTACAGCTGTAAAAAGAAAATGCAAACAAATGTTTTATTGCTGCAAAAACTGACCAGGATTTCAAAAAAAATTATCCAGATATTCGTAAGTAGGCAAGTTTTTGATATTTTGAACAAAAAGTATCTCGGGGACATCTCAGTGCATACAGAAGTGTTAGTGAACTAATAAATAGTTGTAACAGTGAAATCTAAATGTTTGGATGCAAATTGGGTTTATAACAAATTATTTTATAACAACTAATATAAAGCTTCATTCAGTGAATGATCAATTAATAAAGCAGCAAAATAAAATAGCTATATAATGATAATAACTTATGTTTCAATTTTTTCAAAGCTAGAAACCAAATTTGGAATATAGTGAATATCTGGATTGAAGATGCTTTAATATATGATTGATTCGGTTTTATGTTACGTTCTACTCACGAACAGAATCAAGAAACACCACAACCGTGAAGAGCAGCGCGAAGACGCAAATCTTCATTCTGATGTAGACACTAAGAAACGATTTTTGAAGAATTTCTCGGATTGTAACTCGATGGATGTTGAATATTTTTTACATGTATATATACTAGCCATTATCTCATTCTTGACAGAAATTCTCCTCCACGGGCAGGCCGCTGATTGGCCTGTGCCTAAAGCGTATTTTTATTGCAATAAACGAAACAAACTTGATATGGGTACGAATAGCCCAGATGGTACGGATATAACCCCTCTCCCTTTTTTAGATTCGCCAATCAAGGTTGCAAGATTTTCGTCATACTTCTAAAAAACTTGGATGACCATAGCCTCAGCCATAAAATAAAGAAACTTTATTTGTGTGCGTCTAACCGACAGGGGATCAATATATTGAACAAATTATCCAACACATATATTCTATGTCAGTTATTTTCCGTAGGATTACATGGCGAAGTCAGTTTTTTTGTAACTGAGATATTTAAACATATATGCTTCAAATGATTAAAGCCTCTGAAAAGATAAAGCCAGATCAACAGAGATACTTTGATTAAAAACTGTTTTTATCATATGGCAAACTGTTTCAACATATGCTTACAGTTTGAATGTAACAGGCTGTAATTTGTTTCAATAATTAAAAAATCATTATTTAATCAAATGAGTTCATCTAATAAAATTATAAAAACTTCTTCAAAAGTTTTCTTAGAAATCTAATTCAGATAACTTCGGAAAAAAAACTTTCAGATCCGTTAAGAATTTTAGGCTGTGGAATATCATCAACAGTAACTAACATGTCCATTACATTGTTCGGTCGATTGGCGATGCGCAAACCGGATATTAAATGCTATAGAATAAAAAAAACTATGCAGAGTAAATAGTTTTGTAATCATGACCTTAGTCTAACTAATCTTGATATCAAACTTCTCGCTTTTATCTACCGCTAATTAATTTAAATTTCATTTAATACTATGAAATGTTAAAAATGAATGGGTTTCATTTAATAAAAAAAAATAAAAGTTCAAAGGAATTTTCAATTCATTTCAATAATTTGAAGGGATTTCGAGAAACTTTCGAAATTTTAGTGTATTAATAAAAATTGAAAGGAATTTTTGAGGCATTTCAAAAGGTTTCAAATGATTTGACATATCTTTGGGGTTTTTAATAGATTTCAATAATTTGAAGTTATTTCGAAAGAATTTTAAAGACAAAAATGTATATACATTTTTTATTTTTTGTTGTATATTTAACTTATTGTGAAATGAACGACTCAATGCGTGTTACGTGCGTGTTATTAGAGAACAGATTATTATCAAAGATAATCTAACAAAGTAATAAACATAAATTGTATGAATAATTCTTGTTTTTCTCGCAATATGTAGCCTTCCTCTTGTTTCAATGAAGCCTAAAGAGTTACAGATTCATGCTATTTTATCAAAAATACTAGTTTTCCACTATCTTATTGTACATTTTCTACTAATTTTTAGCGGCTCATGTTTCTTTAATTGAGTGACTAGAAATTTATTAATCTACATCTAGAGAGCATATTAAAAAATACTATGTTAATTAAAAATGCGAAATTATAATTTTTAATTTCTAATCTCGACTTCTTGGTGACATTTTCTATTAGATTTTTGTCACGGAAAAGTTTTCGAATACCGGAAAAAATTCTTGACTATGCCAAAAAACATTTTTTAAACTACATACGTTCACTTTCGGTTTCATTACCAACTTATTTAGGAGTTAAGAAGGAAAAAAATAAATATTTTTGTGCGAAAATATACATTTTCCGAAATACTCAAAACAAAAAATTTTGCAGACTTAAAGAAATCGTTTTAGGAATAATTCTAAACAATTTTGAAAATATTTGGATCGTTTGAAAGTTTTGAAAGGATTTAGAAATAATTCTAAATTTGAAAATATTTCGAAAAGTGCAAGACAAAATGCCGATTTTTGACAGAAATATATTTTTCTAAACTTGAAAGGTAAAACGCGACAGCTTCTTGACATCACTTAGAAAGTATGAAGAAAACGAATAATTTCAACAATTTTTCAACAAAAATGTAAAAAATATGCTCAAATCTGAAAATTAGTTTTCCCCTGAGATAACCTATCCCCTTCTAGAAAAACTGCTTTTGAATATGTACTGTCGAACGTACTCTTCAAGAATCTTATGAAAGATGCAATTTATTTTCAAATATTATCAAACATTACTGATAAAAGAGAAAATTTTAATTATGGATAATAATAATCAAAAAACTTGAAGCTTTTATCTGTAAAATTTTTCACAGTTTTAAACAAATGAGAAAAATGAAATTATAGACAAAAACTTAGAATATCTTAATTTACCAGTAAAAAGAAATTTTCGGTACCGGTGAGAAAAAGATGACTGTTACCGACAAATTAGATCAAGAGAATATATTATGTTGAAGAATCCAAACGATTTTACAAAATTTTTTTAATTTTTGAAGATGTTTGAAAATATGAAGGAAACTTTAAATTATTTCAAAAGATATTTCGCAGTTTTAACAATTTTAAAATGACTGAACAATACTTTAAATTTAGAAAAGATTGAATAAAATTTGAGATAAAATATTTTAGAATATTCTTAAAGATTTTTAAAGATTTCGAAAATTGTCGAAAAAATCTAGAAGATTTTAAGAACAAAAAATAATCGATAATCTCTGTATAATCTCTGTATTTTAAACTTTTGGGATATTTTGGTGATATTTCAATTCACCCTGAGTTTCAAAATTGAATTTAATTGAATTTAAAACAATTTTGTTATTAAACATTTTACTGCATTTTGTTTCTTTTTTTCATAAATTTAATTTGAGTATTTTCACTGTATTTTTTACGATTGAAACTAAAAACATGCATCCTAGTGTCGTTTTTCCAAAAGTTTTATTTTATTTTATTTTCAATCTTGTTTTTTACGATTTGAAGAGAATCTACTTGTTCTTTCTAAAAATTATTAATAACAAATTTATAGATCATTTTTGGGTGAACAAGATTTGTCTATTAATTTTTTTTCGTACCTTGTGTCGTCTTGCAAGAAGTTGAATTTTTTTCATCTTTAATGTTATTTTTTACGATTAAAACAAAAACTATGCGTCCTATTAAAAAATCATCAATGACAAATTTTTGACTCTTTTTTGGATGAGCAACTTTTGACCAATCATTTTTTTCATAGTTTGTGTCGTTTGTCCAAAAATTAAATTTTTTACTTTTTAATGTTTCTCAGAAACAAAATGAAATCCACGCGTCCTATCAAAAAAAATAACTCATGAAAAATTTGCAGCTCTTTCTTAGGTAAATAACTTTAGTCTGCTTATTCCTCTCGTAGCTTGTGTCGTTTGTCCAAAAATTTAATTTTGTTATATTTTTAATGCTGTTTTCTACGAATTTAAACAAAAACTACGCGTCCTATCAAAAATTGATCTGCAACAAATTTGTAGATTTTCTTTTTTCTCATGACAATCTTGTAGGATGTTTAAGAAGCAACGTTTTCCTTCTCATAACTTTTTTTCATATCGTGCGTTGTTTGGCTTTAAATTTAGATTTTCGTTTATTTTTTTGAATTTTGTAAATGCTATATCTCTGGTAATTTTTGTTATAAAACAAAGTCATTATGATGAATTGTTCATCTTTTTCAATAATACAAACAGCTCTGCATAGAATTTCCAAATTCTACAAAAGAGTGATCTCAAAATTTTCGAAAATTCTCCAACTTTTCGAATTTTTATCCAAAATGGCTGGCTAAAGAACTTGACCTTCTTTTTAAGGGAGGAAAAAAGTATACCAAAGGACAATCCAATCTGTCAATTCTTTTGAAAGTTATCGTGCTCACAGAAAGACATACAGACATACATACAGACAGACATTTGACAAAAACGGGGGGGGGGGGGTAAATTTTACACAAACCTAATACCTTCTCTGATTAGAATGTGAACATACGTATACAGTTCTTTTAGGAAACATAAATTCGTTAAATATGCTACGGGTAGTTTGTTTTTATATTACTTATCGAACAAAGATAATCGCCAAATTACAGTTATCGATGATTTGATCTTCAATTGTAAAAAGTCTATGCAGAAATTTGTTGGTAGTACAAGGACGTGCGCCATAGGCGCGCTCAGATATTTTTAGGGTTATTTTTATAATTTCAGGTTACATTTCAACAGAATTCTGTTTTAGATTTTTAAAATTTTTTGCGGTTCCACAATTCTTATTTATAATAAAGCAAGAAAGTTTATGAAGAATAAGAAGGTTATTAACGGTAGATATACATTTTGCCATAGTTTTAGGGAAGATTTCTTTTCGCTTTCGAGAGAACTAACCTCCATATAGACAATGTACAAGTTACAAATTTTTCTGAGTGAAAGATTCTGAGGTACAGCTGTACGAAGAAAGTTCAAGAAGGAAGGTTTTATTTCTGCAAAAAATGACAAAGATTTCGAAAAAATAATCCTGATATTCCTAATTAGGGGAGTTTTTGACATTTTGAACAAAAGGTTTCTCGGGGACTTCTAAGTGCATACAGAAGTGTTAGTGGACTAATGATCAATAGTTGTAGCAGTGAAATCAAAATGCTTGTTTCAAAAAAATTAAGGAATTTTGAAAATTTTCGCTAATTTATGATTCACAACATTCACAAAAAATTGCGAAATATCCTTAATTATCCAGAAGTTATCAATGAATCTCTACAAAACTTCTGAAATATTTAGGTCATTTTTCAATTTACCATGAGTTAAAAAATTTCCGTAATTTCCAGAAATTACCGATAAATTATCAGAGAGATGTCCTCTTGTGTCAAAAGGATGCTTTTTGACACAAATAAAAATTCCTCTCAAATTAAAAGTTAAAAGGATTTTCATTTCTCTCAAAAAGAATCTTTTCGCAGCAAAAATTATCCATTTGCGACAAACTTCATCTAATCTTACAGCTAAATAAGTCTGGTTGTACAAAGAAGATGTTGAGATGGTTCAAAAGAAAACAGTCAAGAGGACGATGCTTTTGTTCCAAGACAACTTTTTCTCTGAGTGGTACTAGGGTTTTTTTTGTACGGTTGTTGAATATTGCTGTGGAACCGAGTATATGAATTAGTGTCTTGGGAAAGTGGCTGGGTTGTCTATATTCAAATTTTATTTCTCAAGATTTCTCTAGTCGAAGACAGCTGAGACAGGCTTGATTGAATGTGCCATAGGTAGTTCTTAGGGGTTGCTTAATATTACTGCGACGATGGTGCTATTAACTAGAGTCTTGGGAAGGTGTCTGGAGTGAATATTTTTATTTGAAATATTTTTTCAATATCTATATTTTTAATCAACGGTTGGTGTTAGTGTTATGGGTTGTTTTCATCTCTTATTGGAAGGAACATATTTCTCTTCATTCCGGGGCACCAAGGTGAGCCAATTGGTTATGAATTGCCTTTTTAATGCAGGTTTGAAAAGTTAAATTGAAGAAAAAATAGAATTACAAAAAATGTACTTTGTTTCGTATTAGCGCCTCATAAGTTCCCCTATCTATGAGTTCGTATATCCTATTCTGAAAATCTATTTGCGCTTTCGCTTTCTGTAAATCTTCCATCTTGATTCGCGTCTGTTTCGTCTTTTTGGTTCTCTGTTTTCTACGTCCTTCACCTGATTTTATTTTTGAGACTAAGATGTAATGATCCGTTTTATATTGAGATCCATTAATAACACTTGTATCTTTTATTAGCTCTCTCAGTCTTTCATCCGCAACAACAAAGTCAATTCAACTGTGGCTCTCTCCTCTGCACCAAGTGTACAAGTGGATCATTTTATGCCTAATCCAAGTATATGTAACAAACAAGCCCTTTCCTAAGCATTAGCTAACCAACGTGTCTCCGTTACCGTTTGTTTTTGGATCCCTAAAATTACCTAGCACACTTTCCTTAGCCTTACGTTATATTCCAACCCAGCCATTCATATTTCTTAGTAGAATGATTTTTCCCCGCGATCGCAAGTACCTACAGTATCATTTAAAGTGTCTCAGAAGGCGGCTTTTACTTCACTGCTTTCACCATTAACAATCTGGGAGATAAAAATGTATGCCTCTTGACATGCGACCTTGTTTTCTCATTTATAATCAGACCGACTTCTTGACTGCCATGTAATTCAATATCTACTCCTGACCATATTTTGAGTCCGTTCTTCAACTTCCAATTTTCTATGACTCTAATGTCGCATCCCTTTCTCTTTGTTTCAGGAACATATAACATATCTAGCTTTCCTACGCGCATTGTTTCTCGTAGTTGTTTTTCCTTAAAATCACTTACACCTTTACCGGATGCATGCCTTTCGACAACAAAAGTTTCAATCTATTCCGAGGCTAATCTATTGTTTGTATAGGGACAGGACTAGAAGAGAGAGAGTTATGATTGGTTTGTGTTTGCGTACTGAAACGGACACACGACCTTAAGAAGATTAGCAATAAAAAACTAAAAAAAAGGACATGTTTGAATAAGCAATTAATAATTTGACCAAATTCTGTACACTCGTTTATTTCATTTTGTACTTACACAAAGATTTAAATGATCCAAATATCAAACTGATTACTTGGCATTAATGATACATTTTGTATTAACAAAACTTAACGATTAACAGTAATTTAATTATTATACAGTCTTGCATATTAATAATGGAAAATATAAATTTTCTGTTTTGTTTTAATGAATACAGTATGTACGCTTTATCGAGCACTTTATCCAAACACAGAAAAACTAAGAATAAAATTTGTTGCAGGAAATTGTTTAGAGCGATAAAGCATTGTTCAGCCAACCTCGCGTCTTTCAAAATACGTGTGTTTGTCATGAAACAACAAAAGAAAGTTTAAACGATATTTGTGTGAAGTTTATCCTGTGAAGTTAATTTTTGTTGCAGAGAATCTTTCGTCGGAAATCGATTTAAAGTTTATCTTCTGGTTTTTTCTGTGAAAACGATACTTTTCTTTTCACATAACTCTCATAGTGTAATCGGTACAATAATTTGCTCCCTCAAACAATCATAAGAGCCAGTTTCAAATTATAGATTTTTCTAGGAATACACGCAAAGAAAACTACTAATAAATAGCGCATTGTAAACGGATAACAATATTGCACTATTTATTAGTAATTTTATTTTCAAATGTTTTTTTCGAAGTATACTTGAAGGAGAAGACTAATCATTGTAACAGTAAAATCAAGATGTTTGGATGCGAAATTGTTTTTATAACAAATTATTTCATAACAACATATATGAAGCTTCATTCGGTATATGATTAATTAATAACGCAGCAAGATTATTTAGTTCTCGATAACAATTTTTCTTTACGATTAGGCGATGATTGGCCTGTATGGCCTTGGCCATAAAATAAAGAAACTTTGTGTGCATCTATCCGATAGCGGACCAGACTCTTCAACAAATTTTTCAACATAAGGTTTTCCGTAACTTATTTATTCAAAAAAAAATTTTTTTAAACAATTCAAGCCTCAGTAGAGATTAACTATTTTCGTCGTGAACTATTTTAACATACGCTCACGATTGGAATAATGATTCCAGAAAAAGATTTTTATAGAGCCTCATTTTCGCCGAGGGTGTGACTTTATCATACTATGAAAAAATCATATTATTTTTGTTGTCAAATCATCTTTTAATGAAATCATTCCATCTAATAAAATTATAAAGAATTTTCCGAAAGTTTTCTTAGAAATCTACTTCAGATGATTTCTAAAAATAAACTTCCAAATTGGTTAAGAATTTTAGGCTTTGGAATATTTTAAATAGTAAATACCATATCTGTCCGAACGTTTGGTTGATGGGCGTTGCATCAAGCGTTTATTCATTGCTATCAAATAAAATGAATTTGATGCAAAATTCCAAAACTGATTCGTAATCATGACTTTAGTCCCACTGGCCTTAACATCAAATTTCTGGCTTTTCATCTCATTTTGATTTGCTTTTTCATCTTTTCTTCCGCTTTGATTTTACTCTTACTTTCTCCAACTAGTATTTTTACTTTCCTGTTTTTGTCTCTAAAATTATTTTTAGGTTTCTCATCATCACCAAGGCCTACGAAATGTTTTACTTTCTTGGATATGCTCGCCTCTTTTCGCCTTCTTTTCTACCTCGCATCAGTCGCTGTCCTAACAATGATAGCCCGGACCATAGTCCATGCGTCCTCTTTATCTTTATTGCCTATTAGCGCCTCCCAAGTTGTCCTTTCTATGCGTTCGTATATTCTATTCTTAAAATCTGTTTGCAGTTCCGGTTTCTGTAAATTCTCAATTTTGATTTAGTCTATTAAACTGTGGCTATCTCTTCTGCGCAAGGTGTACAATTGGATCATTTCATGCCATAAAAAAGTATTTGTAATAAACAAACCATCTTTCAAGCATGAGCTGACCAATCTGTCTCCATTAATGTTTTTTTTAGATTCCCAAAATTATCTAGCACACTTTCTGTACCCTCACGTTGGACTCCAACACATCTGTTGATCTCTTCTAGCAAAATGATGCGCTTCCTATGATCACAAGTACCTATAGTAGTAGATTAGGGTTTTTTGAATCGGCTAGGGAAGTTCAGTACCTCTAGTTGGCAATACTAGTAACACAATCCAGGTACCTACGTACATTTTAGCAGTCATCAGTCAATAGGATTTGAATTTTGAATATTTTATTCTTCAGACACAATTAATATTATTATAACAATATAAACTTAGCATGTGAACTTAGAAAACAATTAACTTCCTTAATCAGAACTAAAAAATCAGCAGAAATTATTAAGAAAATAATTAAATTATGTAAGTCAATACTACTAAGCAGATTACTGATTCACTTAGTATCATAAATCTAGCTGGCCGCCTTAAACAATGAGTGGCCACTTCCAAACCATAGATTTATTGAGAAATACCAGCAAATAAAACTACCACTAATTAGCGCAAAGTATACTGATAATAATCTTGCACTATGAATTGGTAATTTTATTTTAAAATATTTGTTTATTGCGCTACCTATGAATCAAAGTCGGTCACAGTTGATCATGCTCACGGGAACGCTTGTTTCTGCATATATTGAGGTAGCTCATAAAAATGCCTTCCGTTAAATTGTTATTATGTTATTGTTATTGTCCAACAAAATCTTTACTACGCCAGAGTATATCATTTACTTCTGGTGTGATTCTCTTCGGTGGAGTTGGTCGATCTGATCAAGTAAGAGAAATATAGTTACTAACTATTTTAAAGATTGAAAAATTAATTATCATGACTAAATCATACTAAATTAGGAGTCTGCTAATTAGATAAATCAAATTTTGAATTTTGTTTTTGAATCCCAAACATTCTTTATTGGTGCAAAAAATATATATATTGTCGCTACTCTGGAAAAATCATTATACAAAATCATTATAAGGAAATCAGTACAGGAATGAATAATAAAATATTGAAATAGTTGATGGGAAAAATAGAGAAAGTGCAATCGAATGATTTGTTTATTTAAAGTATATTTCCGAACATATAAGGAGGTTATTAGGGATTCCAAAGGATTCCGACAAATTGCGAGGGACTTTCGCAGATTTTAAGGGTTTTAAAAGGATTTTAAGGGTCTTCCAAATATGCCAACTAATTTTAAAAGATTTTATCATTTTTCAAGGAATTTTAAAACATTTTGAGGGATTTTAAAGATTTCCAAATATTTCCATGGGTTTTGTCATCGGTTTTCAAGGAATTTTAAAACATGTTGAGGGATTTTAGAGGATTTTAAAGATTTCCAAATATTTCGATGGGTTTCGAGGAATTCAAAAGGAATTCAAAAGGATTTCAAAAGATTGGAGAAATTGCAAGGGTTTTTGAAGGATTTTGTAGGACAATCAAAGCTTTTAAGATGTTTCCAATGAACTTGAAAAAATAAATTAAATTAAATTAAACTAAAAGGGATTGTTAATGATTTTAAAGATTTCAAGGGGCTTCAATGTATTTCAAGGAATTTCATGAGATTGAAAGATTTTAAAGATTTGTAGCGATTTGAACGTTTGTTCAGAGTACTTTAATGAAGAAGTTCGAATTCATTTGAATTCCAGAGAATTTCCACGGATTTTAAGCGATTTCTTCAGATTTCATAAAAATTGCAAAAAAATTTTAAAATTAGAAAAAAATTTGAAATTTTAAAATTGAAAATATTTTCATTGATTTCAAAAAATTCCTAAATATTTCAGAGGATTTTACAAGATTTTTACCTTTTCAAAAGATGTGAAAGCATTTCAAAGAATTTTGTAGGATTTCTAGTGTATTTCTGAAAATGAATTGAATGAAATTGGAACGGGTTCCTAGGGATTCAAAAGATTTCAAGGGATTTTAAGGTGTTTCAAGAAATTTCACAAGATTTGAGGAATTTCATAGAATCTCTAAGGTTTTCAAAGGATTTTAAAGATTTCTAGGGATTTAAACTTTTTTCAGACAGCTCAATTATTAAGTTTAATTTAAATTATATTTAAGGTCTTTCAAATGATAATTACTTTCTAAATGGATTTACACGTTTTCCAAATAATTGAAGGGATTTTCAGGCATTCTAGAGAATTTCAGGAGGTATAAAAAGTGTCAAGGAGCTTTGTAGATTTTGTAGGATTTTGAAAGATTTCGAGGGATTTCTAGAGAACTTTGAAAAATAAATCAAATTTTGAGAAATTCTTAGCGATTCTACTCATTTCAAGGGATTTTAAGGCATTTGAAGGAATTTAACCAGAATAATGGATTTTATCAAATCCCCAAGGATTTGAAAGGTCTTGAAAGTTTTCTTCTAGAGAACATTAATTAATAAGTCTAATTCAAATAAATTATATTCAATCTCCAAGTATTTTAAGGGATTCCAAAGATGTCGAGGGATTTTAACGGCTTTTCTAAAGGACAGTTGAATTTTTAACAAAATATTGAAATTTATACAGAAAAATTAATTTTTATCAAGAAGAAAACGAATTTTCAACACAAACGATTAATTTTCTACCAAAAAGACGAATTTTCAACGAGTTACATAAATTTCCAACCAAATAGTTCAATATTGTACCAAATTATTGAATTTTCAAGCCCAAAATATAAATTTTCTACCAAGCAGTCGATTTTTCAAGAAAAAGGTTAATTTTAAACTGAAACAGATTACTTTTTATTCAGGCAGTTGCATTTTTAACAAAAAAGATAAATTCTTTACCGAGTCCGTGGCCTGTAATCATTGATTTAAAAAACTATTAAAAATCATTTATAGTAATTAACTAACGAATTAATGATTATAATTAATACAAATGAGAATAAATTATCCACTCTAACAATTTTTTTGACAATTGTTGATTTGACAATTGACAATTGACTTTGAAAATTGTTCATTATTCAGAAAATAGCTAAATTAATCATTTAACATGCTTTATTTGAATTCTGAACACACTTTTTTTCTAGAATTAAATAAACGTTCCTACTTTAAATTGTAACTTGTGCCAGGAAAATCGCAAACACGGCCATTTCACGCTACAAAAAATGCGTTCACAGTTTGAATTATGCATATTGAATAGTAAATTTAGCCATTTAATTTTTTCCGTAACCGAATTATAAAATAAATTAATAAATAAATTATTTCATAAAAGTTAATTCCAATCATTGTACGAAAATCAAAATACCAATAAAGTGTTAGAGCTAATAATTAGTTTCTCACACTTTACTTTAAGTAAACATTATTTTATGAAATACCTCTGGATCCACCTAAATAGCACTTCATGTAGGGAAAAAACAAGAAGTTTTCTCAAAATTCTCTAATATTTGCTTTAGATTGTATTTTAGTTTTTAAATTACTTGGAATGTTTGCCCTTGGTGATGGTGGATTGGGTACTGATGATCCTGTGAAAAGAAGTATGAAGATTTTTTTTTAACGAAATTTTTCAATGAGCCCTAAAGTTAATTTTAGTTTTCAAATTACCTGAACTGGTTGCCCTTGATATTGATGGATTGGATGCTGATGATTCTGTAAAAAAAAGTATAGAGGTTTTTTGTTCACGGAATTTTTCAACGAACCCCAAAGGTAATGGAGTAATTCTTTAAAATTTATTTGAATAAAATATTCGTTCTAGATTGTATTTTAGATCTTAAATTACCTGGACTACTTTCCCTTGATGATGCTAGCTTCCAGAATGATGAATCTGCAAAAAGAAGTTTGATTTGCCGCAAAATTGCTAATAATTTGTCATGTTTGAAGTGTAGTCATTCTTTAAAATTTATAAACTGATTTTTAATATTAGACATACATCTTTGTTAAAATAGTGAATTTAATATTATAGAATTATTAGTGTAAATATAATATTTATTTTAGATTGAATTTTAGTTTTTAAATTACCTGGACTGGTTGCCCTTGATGATGATGGACTGGTTGCCCTTGATGATGATGAGGATTCTGTAAAAAGAAATATAGGGATTTTTTGTAAAGGAGATTTTTTAACTAACCCTAAAGTTAATGGTCGAAATAAAGATGCCCTCGTTAATCGTTTGTTTTTTAATAAAACTCAAAAATCAGCAAAATGTATTCAATAAACTGCATAATTAATTTCGGAAGGTGGTAACTTTTTACGATTCACAGAAGTAAAAAATTGTTCAAATAAATTAAAATTGTTTCAATAATTTTAAAATATCCTAGAAAGAAAAGAAATTTCACTCTCAACATTCGTAAATTATTTCATTACGTTAAAAAAATGCTAACTTTTGACAATTTGGTGAAAAAAATATTATACAAATAGAAATTGATTTGAAAATTGCAGAATATCTTAAACAAAAATGATTACTTTGACACTCATCAGCTATATCGATTATCTCGAAAAGTAGTAATTTTTCACGATTTATTGGAAAAAATGTTTAAACAAATAGTGCTTCTCTGAGCAATTGAGAATTATTTAAAAAATCCTCAGAAATTTGTCACTCATTGAATAATAGTATATTATGCGCATACGATATTTTTTATAACAAATGGATGATTTCAGTCCATATTAGATTTTGAATAATGAAGCATGAAATTAATGTCAACCTAATTTATGGCAATTTTAGAGGTGATTTATGGTAACTTACCATAAACTATCCAAAATTCAATTAAAAAATAACTATAAACTTCCGGAAATTTTTTTTGAAAAATTGCGGTCATTTTTGGTAATTTTACAGGTAAATATGGTAAGTAAGGAAGTATACCATTAAGCCATTTCCCTTTCAGGGTAGGCGTGACACTAACCGATTCGGGTAGTGTTTCTAGGTGGATAGTTTCTTGTAGTTAGTAAATAACTACAAGTGTGGGCTCACCACACCCACGATGTGCCAACAGCACGCAGTATTCTCGAATGGTCACTCATCCAAGTACTAACCGCGCCCAACGATGCTTAACTTCAGTGATCTGACGAGAACTGGTTTTTTCAGCGTGGTATGGCCGTTGGTAACTTGGTAACTTACCTAAAATTCATTTTTTTTTCAAATTTCCATACATTTCCGTTAATTTATGAAAATTTTGGTTATTTATGGGAATTTTACAGGCATATATGGTAAGTTTCCATAAATAACCCGAAAATTCCATTATCTGCAACCAACATTTGCTCACAGTTTTTACGGCGAGTGGGCTGATAATCATAAAATGCAAGCTCATAAATGCATAATTTTTATTATTCACCTCTGACGTCATTTTCCAGTCCCTAGGGAGTAAAAAGTACTTTTTACTCCCTAGGAGGTAAAAAGTAGAGCTTTAGCCCCGCTTCATAGGCGTCGAAAAGGGCTGAAATCATGCATGTGTCATAAACAAATTATTATCATCAAAAAAAATTTTAAAACACTGTTCTTGTCATAAATTTTTTATACAACTGCTATTTTGCATTTTTTGGGGCACTTCCCGTGCACAATATATGAGTGGAGTAGTGAAAATAAGAATAGTTTGGCTGGAAATTGTTCTTTGAACATTCCTCAAGACAAAATGAAACATCAATTCAGAAAAAGTTAATGATAAGTACTTCTTTTTCCATTTTTGTGACACTCAGTTTTTCTCATCTGAAACCACATGTTAATTTCAAAAGCTCGGGGGCACTAGTTAACGTATATCGATTTGAGAAATAAAAATAGGAAATTTCCTTTTAACAAAAGAGAATTCACAATCACCAAATCACAGCTGTCGACGGTTTGATCTTTAATTTTAAAAGGTCTGTGCAGAAATGTGGGGAAAGTACAAAGACGTGATATCCAACAGATGTACTTCATAAATTTTTATAAGAAATGATGCAAGAGAATTTATAAAGAATTAGAAGGTTATTAACAGTAGATACAGATTTTGCAACAGTTTTAGGGAAAATTATTACACTGGTTGACCTGCATGGTTCTTTACTAATAAATGAAAAGTTTAGATGATATCTTATTAAAAATAGAAATTCTGATTCTGAGGTAGACCTTTATGAAAAAAGTGCAGGAAGCTAAAAAGTTTTATTTTTTCAAAAACAGTCCTGGATTTCGAAAAAATGATCCAGATATTCATGAACAGGGGACTTTTTGTCCTTTTGAACAAAAGGATCGTGAATATTCTTCACTTGCATATATACTAACCACTATCTCATTCTTAACAAAAATTCACGTCCACGGGAAGGCCGCTGATTGGCCTGTTGCTTAAAGCATATTTTTATTTTTATAGAATACACATACTTTATATATGTACGAACAGCAGACGTGGAACAGGCAGAACTCTCTCCCTTCTTTAGATCCACCAAACAAGATTGCAAGATTTTCATCATGCTTCTAAAAACCTGATCGACTGTAGCCTTGGCCATAAAAGAAGAAAACTTTTTATTTGTGTGCGTCTATCCGATGGGAGACAAGACTCTAAACAAATTATCCAACACATGGATTCTATGTAATTTTTTTCTGTAGAATGGAATGGCGGAATTAGTTTCACCGTAACTCCGTTATTCGAACAGATGTTTTAAACAATCGAAACTTTGGTACAGTTAAAGTAGGATCAACAAAGATACTTTCATTAAAAACGATTTCCATCGTATGGCAAACTATTTCAGCATATGCTCGCTGTTTGAATAAAGATCTTCCAATCGAATGATTTTATCTGATGATATTGTCAAAGTTTCTTTGAAAGTTTCCTGAGAAATCTAATTCAGATAATTTCTAAAAAAAAGTGTTCTAAATCCTTTAAGAATTTCAGGCTGTGGAATATTTTGAAGAGTAAATACCATATCCATCTCACTGCTCGATATTGGTGTTGCTTGAAGCATATATTTATTGCTATAAAAAAAATCTAATTTGGATGAATTAAAATTTCGTTTGATACTATAAAATGTTAAAAATAAATGTGTTTTATCATTTAGTGACGCATTTCAATCAAATAGTCGAATTTTCGACCGAAAAAGATTAAAACTCAACCAAAACAGTGGAATTTTCAAGTGAAAAAGAACATTTATTAGAACACAGTTAAATTTTTAACACAGAAAGTTGAATTTTTGACAAAAAGTTTATCTTTTACAAGAAAGATCACTTTTCTGCCATGAAGCATGAATTGTGGAAAAGACGAATTTTCAACAAGATACGTTTGAAAAAACATTTGTTAACGGAATTTTTCAACAAACCCCAAAGGTAATGGTCAAAATAAAGATACCTGCGTTAATGGGTTTTCCATAAATAAGATAAAAAATTTATAAACGTTTTAATTTGCCGAAAATTGTACCCGTTTGGCATACTTCATTTTTCAGCTCATAAAAATGAATTTCCAAACATAAATGGAATAGTTCATTGTCGGATAGGAAATTAATTTAAAAAATAAAAAACACGCAATTTCAATCCAACAGGAATAATTTTTAACAACGCAGTTGAAATTTCGTCCAAAAAAAAAACCATCAAAATGTTAGTTTTTCAACCCACAAAGATGGATTTTCAACCAAATGGACAAATTTTCAAACAAAAAAATTAAAATTCAACCAAAATCAGTGGAATCTTAAGCCAAAAAGACAAATTTTTTCAGATTATAGTTGAATTTTCAACCCGAAAAATTAAATTTATAATAAAAAAGTTAATTTTTGAACAGGAAAGATGCATTTTTTACAAAAGACGAATTTTGAACGATTTGAAGAAAAAAAATTTTCTATCAAAATAGTTAGATCCTCAACGTTCAACAATGATTTTGTATGTTCAATTAAGAATGATGATTTTCAAACCGAATAACTGAATTTTTAAGTCAGAAAGATATTTTTTGAATCATAATTGGACGCGTCAAATGTTCAGTTAAAAATAATAATTTTTACGAATAAGCACGCTAATTTTCAACCAAAAGAGATCAATTTTGAACAAAATAGTTAAATTTTCAACATAAAAGATTGATTTTTCACCAAGAAGACTAACGTTCTACCATAAAGACCAATTTTCAACAAAAGACATCAATTTTCAGCAAAATTGTTGAATTTTTGAGCCAAAAATATGAATTATTATCTACACAGCAGTTAAATTTTCAATTAGGAAATATGATTTTTCGACAAAAAAGGTCATTACCTACGAAATAGTTCAATTTTCGTAACAACAATGGTACAATATATAAATAAATAGTTGAGTTTTTAAACAAAAAGACGAATTTTCTACAAAAGAGTTTAATTTTCGACGTTAAAATGAAGTTGTTTAGCTTTAAACAAAGTATTTGATTTGTAAAAAAACGAATTTGGCACAAAAAGTTGAATCCTTGACCAAAACAGGTTAATTTTCCACAAAATAGTTGCATTTTTGACCAAAAAGGATAAATTATCAACCAAGCAGATTAATTTGCCATTAAGAAGACGAATTTTTAGAAAAATACCTAAATTTCTAGTCAAATAGTTTAATTTTTAATTAGAAAAGAATTATTTTCAATTACAAAACCTACGGATAAGTAAGGGAAAAGTGGAATTTTTGGCTTAAAAAGTTCCAGAAGTCGTATTTTTAGACCGAACAAATCATCATTATTCATAATTTTGTTCTTCAAGTTGAAAGGTGCCAAAACAGCATAATTTTCTATCTTTGTGCTACCTATACTTTACTCTATTTATTGATATTTCCGTAAAAAACAAACAAAATTAGTAAATTCGTTCTCGATGAATGGAAATTTCTATTCTAGATCAATTTACTTAAATTCGTAATTTTTCGTAAACAAATTGATGTGTATATGAGTGTATTTGTTGATAAAAATTGATTTTGAAAGATAACACTAGTTTACAACCATTTTCCCCACCATATCTCACTAAACACGAAAATCACACTCAAAAATTTTTTTATCGAAGCGTTTTCGAGATATCAATGTTCAAAATTTTGTTTCTTCAATTTCCAGAGTTGTTTCGATGCTTTTCAGTATATCTCGAATTGTTCAGATGCTAGCGATTTTAATAGGTTGGCTAATATTTCCGATTTCTATTGTTCCCATGACAATATGTGAATTGTCGACCTCGATTTTTGCTGAAAAAATACAACTTGTCCAACTTATTAAAATCGCTATCATCTGAACTACTGGGCCGATCTGAAAAATTCAGATTAGAAAGTTGTACAGAATCCAGTTTTCTTCAATTTGAGTGCACGTTTAGGGAAATCGGTCAATTAGAACTCGAGATATACTAAAAAACGTCGGAACAACTCTGGTGATTGAAAACAAATTTTAAAAATTGATATCTCGAAAAAGCTTTCATAAAAAAAATTTGGTGTGTAATTTTCGTGTTTGATGCGCCAAAATACATGAAAAAATCATATTAAGATGTGGTGGGCAGAAAAAATTATGATTTTGTAAACTAGTGGCACGATTTAATTTTTCAAATGAAAAGAAATAATCTAGCTGTGAAGAATTTTTATTTTAATATCTGTGCAGGAACTCATTCACCGAAATTCGAATAACAACCGTTTGGAACTCTAGATCCAGGTGTTGAAACTGCTCATGTTGAATTTATTTTATTGGAAGATTAAAAAAAATATGTAGCTTTAAAGCCCAAGGTTTTTTTCAGCAGTATCATAATTTTAAAATCTGGGATTCTTATCGTCAAATCCAGTAAATAGTTCCTGAAAATTGTTTTAACTCATAACATCAAGAGCACATCATACTCTTCAAATCTGGAAAAAGGACACAAAAAAGTATCATGTGATTGCGAAGATAAGAATAAGACATTCGTGGGTTAAAGACTAAAAATTAAAAAAAGTTAATTTTTAAAGTTTCGATTCCTTGACTGTTTTCTGTTACTTGAGATTTACTAATCACAACGTTTTTTTTGGAGAGAACACCTTTAGATTTTTAATGCGTCTTAAGATGTTGACAATTTTCTGAATATTTAATTTTAATTGTCTTGAGAAGGGTGTAGGATAAATACCGAAACGTTGGTAAATTTTTGTCCACAAAAATAATCATTCATATTGCGTAGTAACTTGGCACTCTTGTACATACTGACTTGTTTGAATTAGTCACATGATCACCGCAGTCTGAAAGTCTTATCAGTTGCTCTCTTGTCAGTTCTCCTAAAATATACTTCATTAAATTTTCACTAGATAAAAAATAATTGCTTCCCTATAACTGATATGAATTTGACCTTATGTTATAGCACATACAGACATCTGCAATGTCAATTTTTGATAACATTGTAAGATGGATATAGACTTGAAAAAATAAACCTTCACCCATGTTATTTTGGTATTTTTCTTTCAGAAATCTACTTTTAAGTTAATAAGTAGTGAGAAGGAATCTCTTTTGATCAACTACAGGTGAAAAGTCAAGGTTGAGTGAAAACAAAATTTGAAATAACATGGAAGGACCTAGTATTTATAGACAGAGTATACATTTATGCATTAAACAGGGCTTTTCCAAATTAAGTAGTAGCTTCACCTTCTCAAAATTGGACCGATTGTACTATTTTTTTCTTTCTCATAGAGGAAGTTTTGTAATGGTGACAATAAAAAAGCGTATACAATCATGGTTTTCCTTATTTGTTTCCATAAATAATGGGAAATTGGACAAATATTTTAGACAAAAATTGTTGATTTTATCGAAATGCATATTTTATGTTTCATTAATTGGGTGGTGGTAGCGAGAACGTGTTCAGTGATAGGTGGTGAGAGGATTTTACAGAATTTGTGTGGAAGGTGTGAGTGGAGTGTGAGGGTGGAAGCCTAGGAGGTGAGTAAGGTGGTGTGGGGTGAACTGGGAAGATACGAAGTAAGTTTCAGTGTAGGTGTGAGGTGAGATTTAGGTAAAAAGAGAAAGTGAGGTTAGGTTGGCAAGGAGTCGGGGGAGTTTGTGGTCGGGAGTCTTGGGCCTTTGAGGGGTCAAGGATGGGTCTCGCAGAGGTAGGGGATGTTAAGGGAGAGAAAGGGGTGTTTGTAGGGGCTGTGAGGAATAGAAAAAGAGGAAAAAAGGGAAATAAAGGGAAAATTTGGCAGTGATTTTGCAGAGACATCTGTCGGCTGCGAAAGGTACTGCATGGATAGGTCCCAGTTACCGGCGGTACAGCAGGAGGTGGGCAGTGACAGTGCTTGCAGTGCTGCTAGTGAAATTGACGGGGAGGAAATTTTCCACAGGCCAGGACGACCAATAGTGCGTGGTCCGGTGTCGAGCGGCGCGTCGGGGAGAGGGAGAAATCGGAACGGTGCGAACGAAGGAAGCGAAAAGGTAAGGGAGAGAGCGTCCAGCGCAAGTGACAGGGAGGATCTCTTGAAAAGGAAGAGAGACATCCAAGAGAGTCCGGAGAAGAGCGAGGTTGAGAGCCCGTTTAAAAAAAGCGGGATAACACGTAGGTAACCCCCCCCCACCCCTCCCCGAAAAATGGAGGGGGATTCGGAGGAGGCTCTCGGGATGCTGGTAGGCGAGATCAGGGGGCTGAGGGAGGACGTAAGGGGGACTAAGGAGCAGATGGAAGGCATGAGGGAGGACTTGTGAATTAGAGATGCAAAATGGGAAAAGGAGGTGAAAGAGCTGAGGGAGAGAGTAGAAGGGTTAGAGAGGGAGAGGAAAGAAAAAGAAGTTAAAATAAAGCAGATGGAAGAGGAGATTATGGTGTGGATAGAAAGGACAGAAAAAAGACTTGAGAAGGTGGAGGGCAGGACGGAAATGGAAGTAGGAGACAGGGGTGGGGGGAGTGAGATTAGGGGTATTTGGGAGAGGGTAGAGAATATGATAAAAGAGAAAGTGGGAGAGCGTAGAAATGAAGAGGAGGAGAGGGCGGATAGGGAAAGTATGAGGGCAATGGAGTTGAGAATGGAGAGAAAAGAGAAGGCAGACAGGAGAAATAATATCGTGATAAGAGGGTTGAAGCTAAAGAGCGAAGAAGAAAGGAAGGGCGTGGAAGCGCTGCTACAAAGCATAGGGTGGGTTAAAGGCAGGGAAGGGAAAATTAAGTTGGAGGGGAGAAAGGAGAAGGAAGTGGCGGTTGTGGAGTTGGAGAGTTGGGAAGAAAAGTTGGGGGTAATGCGAAATAAGAATAGGATTAAGGATGAGGGGGTTTTCATCGATCACGATTTGACGAGAAAGGAAAGGGATGTGCAGAGAATGCTGTACGACATGGCTAGGAAGGAGAGGAGAGAAGGGAGATCAGCGAAGGTAGGATATCGAAGGATAAGACAATAAATAAGGAGGGGGAGATTCTAAGGGACTCGATGGAGGATAGAGGCTGGGCGGCGGCGAATGGTATGGCAACTGGGGACGAAGAGGGAGAATACACATATGTAAGTAAGGTGGGGGTATCGGTGATAGACTATGTGGTCATGAATATGCAAGGATGGGAGGAGACGGACAAATTCGTAGTAGAGGGGAGGGTGGAATCAGACCATTAGCCATTTAGACTGTGGATTAGAGGGGAGGGTGGCGGAAGGCAAGGTGGGGAAGAAGTCTCGAAGGGGAGAGTGTGACCTGGACGAGGGAGGCGATCGAGAAGTATCAGGAGCAGTTAGGAAAGGTCCGCTTTGAAGGGGAGTCGGTGGAAGAGATTTGGGAGGATCTGAAAGAGAAGGTGAAAGGGTGTGTGCAAAAGAAGGTGAAGAGGAAGTATAAGAAGTGGAAAGAGGGTACTGCAAAAAGGGAGGAGCACGTGAAAATGAGGACGGGGTTTAGATTGATGTGTAAGAAGAAAAAACAGGGAAAGGAGAAAGAGCTCGAGGAGGAGTTAGAAAATTTCAAGACAGAGGGGGACGTCTGGAAGATAATAAACAGGTTTAGGAAGCGTAGAGTAGGGATAATCGAGAAGATAGGGAGTGAGGAGTGGAAAGAGTTTTTTAAAGAATCATTGCAGGGCTCGGATTCAAGGAAGTGAGATGATGGGAGTAGAAGAACATGGGAGGCAGAGATGGAGGAGTTGAATGACGAGGAGATAGAGAAATAGATAAGGAAGTTGAGAAGGTCAAAATCAGGAGGGCTGGATGGGGTAGAGAACGAAGCATGGCTGTTTAGTACACAAGAGGTTAGGGAGAGGCTGAAAGAGGTAGTGAAGAAAGTATGGAGCGGGGAGGGATTCCCACGAGGGTGGAAAGAAGGGTTAATAGTGCCTCTGTGCAAAAAGGGAGATAAGGATAGGAAGGAAAATTATAGAGGGATTACGCTAATGAAACGGCGTATAAAGTATACGCGATGGTGGTGGCGGAGAGGCTGCGGAAGGATGTTGAGGGGAAAGGAATATTGCCGGAGACGCATGCGGGCTTTAGGGCAGGTAGGAGTACTATCGACAATATCTACGTTCTGCAGTATGTGTTGGATAGAGAATTAGCGAAGAAGAGGTCGAGAGTGTACGCGTTTTTTGTGGATCTAAAAGGCGCGTTTCCGTCTGTGGATAGGAGGAGGTTGTGGGAGGCGATGAAGGATAGTGGAGTGGAGAGAGGCCTGACCGAGAGGGTAAGGGAGATATATGAAGAGACCAAAGATAAGGTAAGGGGAGGGTAGGGGATTTCGGAGGGATTCTGGATGGATAGGGGGTTAAGAGAAGGGTGTCCGGTATTTTAGGGTATTTTAGAACGAATGGACTGCAGATGGATGAAGTGAGAAGGATGCATGAGGAAGGAAGGTATATGAGTGGTTTAAGAAAAACGGCATGGAGAGAGAGAAGACAGCAGGGGAAGAGAGAATAAGAGAGACAAGGTTTAATGGGAACTATGTGTAGATTACTCCAAGGGCGAGCGCGCAATATTTGTGTGAGAAAGGAGAGAAAGGAAGTCAGGAGCTTATAGCGAGGATCAGATGTGGGTGTATGGAGGATTTTAATAGGTTCCGGCTCGCTAGGGAGAAGAGGATGTGTGAACTATGTGGGAAGGGGGAGGCAAGAGTGGAGCACTAGCTGGAGGAGTGCGTAGAGGTGGAAAGGAGTGGGATGAGCATGGAGGTATTGATGCATGAAAAGAGGGACAAAAGGGCAGTAGCATGGTTGAAGGGAGTCTTAAGTAAGATGGAGAAGAAGAGAAGGAAGGCGGAAGAGGAATGGAGAAGGAAAGATTGTAAATAGAGGAGGAAGTAAATATAAGTAAATGTAAATATTGTAAATAGTAGATAAGTATTAGGTATAAGCCGCGGAGGCAGAGTTTGGTCATGCGAGGCAAAGCGCGAAAATAGGGACATGCGTGCGAGGCGAGGCGAAGCGAGGAAGGCAAGACGATAAGAGCGAGCGGCGTTAGAGATAAGGTGTGGAAGGATGTTAGTTTTAAGGGTTAGTTTTAAGAAAATTCTGTAAAAAGAATGGAAGTGTAAGCAAGTCAATTTTTTAAAGCCAGCAGGCTGAAGAATAAACGTTTATCTATCTATGTTTCATTAATTTTTAGCCTATGAGCGATGGTTTTCGAAAAAAGGTAGACAAAGTTTAAAAGTTAGAACAAGGTGGGGCACGATAGGGGTTGGGTCTTTCTAAACCGTACGCGCTTTCGGATTTGTCTGATTGTAACGGAAGCAAAATGCTCATGAAATGAGTACCATATAAACATAAATGCAAAAGAAGTTGAAACACTCGAGATCGAATTCACAGCTAGTTTAAAATGACTTTGTAGGTATACTGTGAATGTTTCTGAAAATAATTCAATCAATAGCATCCATTATTGTCGATTAGTATTAGTAGGTAGCAGGTATTTTATACTCGTTAAATCTAAATCAGTAAAAAAACTACTGAATAACTACTAATAACTAATAATAACTGTTCTGAAAATACATTTTAGTTAACCTAACATTTTTCAAGGACACTTTCCCGCAGTTCCCTTTAAATTAAACTATTCACTTATTCTTCAAGATTGAACTAAAACTTGTCCATTTTGAAGAAAGTAAACTATATTGACCTTCTTTAGGGATCGTATTTAAATTCGTCGTAGAAAAAGAGAGGCAAAAATATTTTTGAATAGCAACAGTCCGCTGAATAAGTTCAATGCGTTCAAAATCAACACAGAAAAAACTAAGAATAAAATTTGTTGCAGGACATTTTTTAGAGCGATAAAGTTTTGTTTAGCCAACTTTGCGTCTTTCAAAATACATATGTTTGTCATGGAAAAACAAAAGAAAGTTTAACCGATATTTGTGTAAAGTTTATCCTTTGAAGTTAATTTTTGTTGCAAAGAATCTTTCGTCGGAAATCGATGTAAAGTTTATCTCCTGTTTTTTCTGTGAAGAATTTCATAATTTGATTGAAGTTTAATCTTAAACATTGGTTCATTATTAATTGTTTAATTATCGAAAGCAGAAGCGTTGTCCTTGTCAGAATTAGATACATTTTTGAAATCTTTCTCACAAATACAAAGTCTTTACTTTACTGTGGCGCAGAATGTTATCAACAACTATTATTTGGTTTAAAGAAAGAGAGAAATCATTTGCTTAGGTTGCGTTTTTCATTATCCTTTTTTTCTTTTATTTTATTCACAAAAGGGACACAACGAGCACATTTTACATTTATTTTTGGTTGTTATTTAGTTTTGGTTGAATCTTGTTCAATATTTGTTACAGAAATATTTTTGTAATTTTGTTTTATTGTTAAAAGGCGTTTAACCCATTAATTCGGAGCCCTAAACAGAGCCAAAGCGAAAGAAAATTTAAAACACTTCATTGAGGTTGAAATATCATATTGTGCATTTCGAAGGTTTTATACAAAACTAATTAGATGTTTTAGTGCTTAAATGACTTGACAATATTATGCGATTATGTTTTTACCAAATAGAAGAAGTATGGTCTCAGAAAAATATTAAAATAAACATTCGTTGGACCCTATATCAAAGAAAAAATTTGATTCGATTAAAAATTTTTCTGAGTGACAGAGTATTACTCTTCAGGTGAAAAGACTCTTCAGAAAAGAACCATTTTCTTCGTTTGATACTACAACATAAGTGTATTTGTTGACAATAATTGATTCGCAAGAAAAATCTATTGTCGCACGATATTATTTTTAGATGAAAAGAAATAATCCAGCAATGAATAATTTTTTTCAAATACATGTGCAGAAACTTATGCTAAAGTTATTTTATTAGACGATTAAAAAAATATATTGCTTCTGAATATTAAGGTTAACTCATTGCCAAATCTAATAAATTACCCTAAAAAATTTCAACTCTTAAAATCGAAAGCACATCATACTCTTCAAATCTGGACCAAGGACACGAATAAACATTACGTGAGTGCTGAACAATCAGAAAAAGTCTTTATTAGTGCGATGGAAATTTTTAGAAAGATAAGAATACGTCGTACATCGCCTGCGTTAATTTGTACTCATAATCATTCTTTGATGAAATAAATATTAGAAATTCGTGAATAAAGGTGAAAAATAAATTTTTTCCCTCTCTATATAATTAAACAATTATGAGTTGCCAAAGTTCAAAACAGAATAATGTTAGATTGAAGCTTTATGCAAATTAGATCATTTCAAATAATATCATATTTTGGTAAATTTTGATAATTTTTAGATTTATTCCATTTTAAAGACTAAACACTAAAAATTGTGATTTGTACCGTTTTAATTTCTGGATTAATTCTGGTTTCTGGAGATTTACTGAAAATAACGTAGTTTCGGGGAGAACACCTTAGAGGCCATACTTGAATTACGTAATTGCTGGGCGGGGGGGGGGGCATTATTTTGTCACGAACCTAAAAAAAATGTAAGGAATTTTATTGATCAGGGAAAACGGGATTTGAAAAAAAAGTCTTGAAAAGGTCAGGGAATTTCTATATCTTCAAATAAGTTGTCAAGGAGAATGAATTTTAAACTTTTCAATTTTGATTCAAAATTTTTTCATTCCGTTTATCAAAGATTCTAGGTAAAAGATATTACAAATTCTAAATTCTGGTCTTTGAATATTAATGTTCGGTGAAAATGAAAAATTAGGGAATTTTTAAAATGAAGTTTTACGGTAAAACTAGTTAGTAATTTATTTTCCTTGTATTCCTATTTATATTTGTTTTTTCACAGTTGCTTTCTCCAGAAAATTAGCTTTTTAGTTATAAATTTTATCATTTGTTCGAAAATTCAACAATTTTGTTAGAAAAATAGCCTTTTCGGTTGGAAATTCGTGTTTCTCGGTTGAAAATACAATTATTTTCGTATAAAATTAAATTTTCGTTCAAAATTGATATTTTGTGTTGTAAAGTCAACTGCATTTTCTTTTGAATGAAAATTCAACTCTTTTTTTGAAAATATGTCTTTTTAATTTGAAAATTCATATATTTCAGTAGAAATTGTATCTTTCTTAGATAAAAGTGCAAATAATTTTTTTTTAATTCAACCATTTTGTTAGAAATTCATCCCTTCTAGTTTAAAATCCAAGTATCTTCGTATAAAATTAAATTTTTGTTCAAAATTGATATTTTGTGTTGTAAAGTCAACTGCATTTTGTTTTGAATGAAAATTCAAATCTTTTTTTGAAAATATATCTTTTTAATTTGAAAATTCATATATTTAAGTAGAAATTGTATCTTTCTTAGATAAAAATACAAATAATTTTTTAAAAATTCAACCATTTTGTTAGAAATTCATCCCTTTTAGTTTAAAATCCAAGTATCTTCGTAGAAAATTTACTTTTTGTGTAAAACTCATATTGTGATGTTAAAGAGTAAAAATAAAATATTTTTTGGATGAAAATGCAACTTTTCTTGCTGTTAAAAGATTGTGCTTTTGATTCAAAAATTCGTTTGTGTAAGCAGAAATATCAACATTTTAGGATAAGAATGCAACTGTTTGGTTTAAAATTTTGGTAAACCAATTTGTTTTTAATAGAAAATTCAGCTTTGTAGGTGAAAGTTGATCTAATTTGTTGAAAATTTATTTTTTCATAATAAAGGTTCATCTCTTTGGTTTACAATTTAACAACTTTGTTTAAAAATAATTTTTTTGCTGAAAATGTATATTTTCTGGTTCAAAATTCAATTTTTATACAGGAAATTCATCTTTTAGCTTGAATGTTTAACAATTCAGATAAACTTTTTTTCTCTCATGCCTGACAAATTTCTATTGTTCAAAAATTCGTCTTTTTGGTTTTAAAATGCATTCTTCTTGGATGAAATTTTACTTTTTTTGGTTCAAATATCAAATATTACTTTTTTTTTTGTTGAGAACTCATTTTAGGTTAAAAATGCAATTGTTGAAAATTCAACCTTGGTTTCTCTACTCGCTACTCTCTTCTTCCTCGCTCCATACTATCCTCCCATAAGTCCGTCTCGCTCTTCACCCTACATACTATCCACCGTACCGCTTGACGGTAAAACACACGTGGTAACATCAAAACAACATATCATAGCCACGGGCTAAGTCAAGTGTCTGATGAGATGAGGATGTTATAAGTTAATATAATACGATTCCTGAAATCTTCTGCGATGATGTTGTAAGTAAAAATTAGGAACATAGTGTAGTTTGGAGTTCGTCTTCTACCGCTGTTATCCATACAAAGCGGCAGCGAGCGTTGGAGGCGACAACAGTCGCCTCTGGATGCTTTCTGAGAGCTACCATCCTATTATTTTGTTTGTGAGAAGTTGCAGGCTCCGGAAGCTACGATCATGGTTCCTTAAAGCAACCAATCCCGACGCAACTGGAACGTGTACGTCATCCGCTTCTGCTTCTTCTGTCCTAGAAGGTAAGCAAGAGCGGGAAATTTACGCGAGATAACATCGGGCAACACTGTTCCTTGGAGTCCGGTCTCTAGCCGCGGATGACCTTACGTGACAGACGGGACAGTTGGAGATGAAGGTTTCACCTCTGGATACTTTTTTAGAGCTACCAATCTTTGTAGAATGTTATGAGGAACAGTTTTGATGGACCAGATGAAGTGATCCCAGAAGAACAGCCTTTTGCATCCGGTTCGCTAAGGAATGAGTCTGACGCTGGCAAGCCGGAATCTTGTTGAGTTGGCTAATGAACGAAGCTTTCATACCTCCAAGACAGCCGATTATGAGAACTTCAAGATGGACTTTGTAGCCTTGGTACAGCCTGCTCAGCTCGCAAACAAGTGCTTGATATTTCGCCCGTTTTTCTTCCTCCTTTGTCGTGATATTACCATCGGTTGGTGCTGAGAGTTCAATCACGTAAATTATCTTGTTCTTCAGATCTAGGAGGACAATATCGGGCTTCATAGCACTGATACGTTGAGTGGTGGAGAATGAAAAATTCCAGTAGATCTTACACTGATCATTCTCCACAACGGACTCGAGTTCCCCCTGGGCGTATGGGAAGACGGGCAATAGATCAACACAATAGAAGTGCCTAAGATGGTAAAATAACACTTTTAGAACCACATTGTGTCTCTCTATGTACCCGTGGCGTGCATATTTTGAGCATCCACTGAGAACATGTCCAAGTGTTTCTGGCTCTTGCTTGTACGCTCGGCAATTGGTATCGCCTACAGGTACATTCATTATGCGCTCGCGGTAAACTAAGGTGTCTATAACGCCGTCTTGACAGGCAAAGAGAAATCCCTCAGTCTCCGATTTGATTCCAGCAGACCTGAGAAACCTGTTGGACAGGCCCATCGAGACCTCTTCTCTACGTATAATGCCGTAGAATTTACCATGAAGGGGCTTGTCAGCATGTTCTCTTAGTAGAAGCGTATGTTCTGTTTCCTGTAAACGACTTTTGAGCACCAAAGGTGTTAGTGATGCTAGGCCATGTGTAGTATCGTTGGAATCAAATGGGAGGCCAAGCTCCTCTGCGGAATGGTAAAGAAACGCCGCAGCATTGACGACTTCATGTTGATGTACTAGTCGCATAAGAGAATCTGTGCTATTTAGAACTGAGCAGGCTACAGCCAGAACCGTTCTGCGATGAAGACACTCTAAGCTCAGCAAGCCTCTACCCCCTTTATCTCGAGGGAGTCATATTTGAGGTACGGAAGATCTAGGATGATGACTTCGATGGATTGTCATCATCTTACGTGTGCTTCGGTCAAGCGTGTGATTATTATTATTATTATTATTGGTGAGCTGTATCGATCTTTTTTTTCTGGTACAGAGACATTGCACATACCACCCGCTTCGCGAAACCCCCTTTTTTATATAATAAGGGACAACAACTCTCAGGCCAAGAGTAGGGGTTCCGTCCAACAATGAAAAAAAAAATAACGGGGAGGACGAGTCTCTCGCCTTTCATTTGGTTTAGGGGAAGCCTCCCTCCCCCCACGCGGAGTGATACATTGATTCTTCGTTTTTTCCATTACTTTTGCCCCGAAGATTTAGGCAGCATTTTTACTTTTCTAGGAGCAATATTAATGAAGAGGGATAATTAAGTGGTTCAACCGTTCGTCACCTCAGATGTGCCAAAGAAGAATCTAGAAGATTTTACAGAAATTTGTTCTAAAAGTTATTTAGGACTATTCCTAAACAAATCAAGAAATATTTGATAAATTTTCGGAAATTTTTCCAAGTTTTCAATAAATCCAATTATTTTGGGCCGCCGGGGGGGGGGGGGGGGGGGGATTTCGCCCATTCTTAGTTAAAGTTTTTTGCTTCAAATGGATGAAAATTTTCATGTGTATTGTATATACGTACATGTATATATATGTTTCGCAGGACTATTTTCCTTTCTCAATTTTTGAAGCACATAATATCAAGGAATTTTATAATTTTTGAATACTCCTCAAATACTACACACAAAAATTCATGAAATTTCGTAGCTTTCCCAAGAATTTTAAATATTTATTATAGGCACTTCCAAAACTTAGAAGTTTTTCTTTTCAGGATTTTAGAGTCTTGATAATAGTCCGACCGAATTTTCAATCTATATCTATAATTATTAAAAAAATAAATAAAATAAAAAGTTTTCGAGGAATTTTAGAAATTTCGGATCGTTACAGTGTTTTTAAGAGATTTCAAGAAATGCTTTCAAACAGACGAATTTAAAATGTGCATCTTCGACTTTCAATCCGTACAGTCGCTTTATAGTTGAAGCTAGAAGAAACAAATATCAATTCGTATCTGCGTAGAGATCCTCGAAGACAGAGCCGAGTCCAGAGCAAAATAATTAGGTCAACTTTTCCAGATAAGTTTCTTTTTTTTTCTTTAATTACTACTAATTTTTTGAGTTTTATAAAATTTCAGGGCTTTTAAAATTGATTTGGTGTAATGATAGCGAGGGGAGATGAAAAATCTTTATTGATACTTTAAGGTAGTTGAAAACTCAAATATTTCTAATCTACTTAAAACGTTTTCAATTCCTAAGAATACTTTTAACTGACTCGAAATTGAGAAGATTATAATCTTCTCAATTTTTCCAGGAATTTTAAGAAAAATTTTTGTTCTCTTGACACCTTTCGGAATTCTTTTGAAGCATCTAAAATTTATTTTAGAAATCATTGAAAATCTACATTTCTAAAAATCTTTTCGAGTTCAAAATTCTTTTTGAACGCCTTGAGTTTTAATAAATATTTCTTGAATTTACTCGATTTTTTTTTGATTTTTTAATCTTACCTAATTAAAGAGTTTTGCTTTAGGATCTTCTACACTCTTTTTCGAAATTTTAGGTAATCGTTTGATATAATTCAAAATCTTTTTTAATTTTCGCTTAAAGTTTATTGTTCACAATGAAATATCATCAAAAATTTTCACACGAATATTAAGAAAAGAATTTTTCAAATTTAGTCGGACCTTCTAAGTCTTCTTCTTCAAATTAATTTATTGAAATGAAAAATTATTTTAATTTTTCTTAGAAACCTAAAAATTTTATTTTTATTTTCGTGAAATATTACAAAATATCTCAAAAATCTTCACAAGTTTTAATTATTTTTGAATCGTTTCCAAACTTCTGAATATCTCTTAAACTTACTCAAATTTTTAACTCTTTTTAAAATTTGTTGGAAATAATTAAAAATCTCTTGTAATATTTTTTCAATTTTCTCTTAGAATTCATTACAAAACAATCTTTGAAATTTTCCCATGAATCTTAAGAGCATCTTTTACATAAATAATAATAATATGATGAAGTAAAATTATTTTTTCAGAAATTTTGATATTTAAAGTTGATCGTGCAGAAATGTCATAATCGGGTCAAAATACTCCCTCCCCCCTCACATGACATATAACGAAACATGAACCCCCTGCCATCCATATCATACAATTGAAATTATCCTACATTATATTATTGTTAAATGCACTTACTTTACTGAAATTTCATCACTTAAAAAATTAAATAAAATGATTTATAAATGAAGAATGAAAACCTTATCCTAACTATATTAGGGCCAAAATTAGTCCTAATGTATAAATTGCTTAATTTATGGTCATATGTATGAATATTTATATGTATAAGTCTTGACCTGCAAAGCATGTATTACCTTTAGTACAAAACATTTGAATTAGTAAGAAATTTAAATTTTACAATTTATAAGAATTTTTTCATTGTAATTTCTTTCTTATTTCTCTCTCGAAATAATTCCGCACGAAGAATGGACTTAATCAAATAAATTTAGTTTTAGAAGTCAACAAAAAGAAACATTTATATTGCGCAATAACCTCGCACTCTTGTACACACTCACTCAATATCTTTGTGTAAATTATAGTCACATGGTCACCGCAGTGTTTCATTATTTGTTCTCTTACCAGTTCTTCTAGAATATACTTCATTAAATTTTCACAAGAGATACAAAATTATTGCTTCCTTATAAATCATAGGAATTTGGCCTTATGTTAACGCGCCTGCCATGATTATTATTTTCTATGCATACACTGACAAGATCATCTTATCGGCGCGGCAATCATATTATTAAAAAGCGCCCAGAATTTTAACTAAATGTGTTTTTAGAATAAAAATTTCAGGTGATACTTTTCATTTAATTGAACAATAATTTCTGCTACCTGATTTAAATATTTGCAGTACATGTACAATTTTAATTTTTAATAACATTGCAAGATGGTTTAAGACTTGAAAAAATAAAGCGTCATCGATGTTCTCTTTCTATTTTCAATTTAGAAAACCACTTTGAAGTTAATAAATAGTAAGCGGGAAATATATCGTTCTCTAATCAATATTATTTGGTGTTAAAAGTTTTTGTTAGAAATGGTTTTGATAAAAATTTAATAATTCGACCAAATTCTGTACACTCATTTATTTTATTTGGTCCTTACACAGAGACTTGAATGATCAAAATATCAAATTGATTACTTTTATATCAATGATACATTTTGTATTAATAAATCTGGTCAATTAATAGTAATTTCAGCATATCAACAGTTTTGCATATGAATTATTAAAATTAACAATTTTTGTTTTGTTTTTATGAATAGAGCGTGCACGATTTATCGAAGAAAGGTACTTTTCAAAAACTCAAGGTTCAATCGGTAAACACCGTAGATTTATTTGTTTTCGCCGGTTTTCAGGTAGCTCGACAAAATGCTTCCGGGTAAGAACTGCACACGAATATGTGTTGCTTATCAGAAGATCACCTGTTTCAAACTCTTCCTCCCTCATTTCCAATGGTCGACCGTGTCTCATTACTGAATTAATAAAAATTTGTTTTGAATGAGTAATTAAGTCATGGACTCATTGAATAGTAATATTTCAGTATTTCGCTAATGGAATCTTAGAAAAATCATAATTATTCACACTTGTAGTTATTTACTACAAGAAACTATCCACCTAGAAACACTACCCGAATCGGGTAGTGTCACGCTTACCCCTTGAGGCTCGCCGAAAGGGAAATGGCTTAATGGTATATATATATATATTCAATTACCTGGGCCGCCAGTTGCAGGATCTATTAGAAGAATCACCCCTGAGCTAGTAACTTGTCCATAACAATTGTCACTATGGTAGACTATATAACCAGGTTGCAGAGGGACTCTCTTTCGTTGCAAATTTCGTCGATGAGGTGGTCGATAAAGTTCTGATCAAGTAAGAAAAATATAGTTACTCACTTTTTTTAGGAATAAACAATTCACTATCTAATAACTACTAAATTATACTAAATTTCAATTATACTACACGGAGAAAATTTATCCGTAAAAAAGTCACGAACTAGTAGCTAGGTCTCGGATATGAGAAAAATTCATCGCATATTTATGTATTATCGTAAATAACCTGCGAACTTTGAGAAAGATTGACGAACTCGATGTGCAAATTCTAAAACGGTTCATCACTTTTTTTTACGTGAATAATTACAAAAATATTACGAGTGATTGGGAAAAGATTCTCAGAGCACTCACGCGCTTGCCCGACAAATCTGGGAACTCGAAACTAGGTTAGCCTGTAACGTGGCCCACACACACACTCTCCCAAACGCGCGGTGCGTGTGTGCGGTCGTATGTGTGCCTCAAGCTCGTCGGATGAGTGTCTAGAAGTTTTATAATACCTATTTTATTTGGCCTCGATGGCTGCGCATGTTTACGCACTCCTGGTTTATGTTTAGAAACTGGTGAGTCAGCAGTCTTTGAGGTTCGAATCTTCTGAGTTGCGAATTTCTAAATTAATATAAAATTAAATCGCACAAAGAAAATTTTTCCTCTTTTTATTTCAGTCTGACATTTTCAGGAACTGTTCGTAGGAAATTCGAACTGTTCGTAAGAAACTTCGAAATTTATCCATATATTTCTCATAGAAATAAGGATTTAATGTTTCATTTTTTTATCTCGTATCCGAGACCTAGCTCCAAGTTCGTGACTTCTTCACGGATAAATTTTTTCCGTGTAATTGAAAATATTGTATTTTGAACTTTATTTCCACACTATCTCGATCTCTCGATCTAGAAAGCTGTACTTCTAGCAATATTTACAATACCTTGTAATCCCCCCTTACGGAAAAATATTACAGGAAATTTAATATAGGCCCATAACGATTTTCCTATAATGAATTTCTTCTCATTTTTTCGCGCTTCTAGAAAAATCATTATACAAAATCATAAGAAAATCAGTATAGAAATGAAGAATGTTAAAATATTGAAAGATATTTAAGGGCTTTCAAATGATTTGTACTATAAACTGAATTTTAGGTTGTAAAACTCGCTAAATACCACAAAAAATGCTTTTAGAGATCAAATCATGCATGATGAATGATAAATTAAGCCATTTAATTTTTCTCGTAACCCAATCACAAAATAAATAAATCATCATCAAAACCATACTTATTTTTTTGCACTTTGAGTAAACACTATTTTATTGAATACCTCTGAATCCGCTCATATGGCACGCCATGTGAAGGGAAAACTGGACGTTTTGTCAAAATTGTCTAATATTTGTTCTAGATTGTATTTCAGTTTTTAAATTACCTGGACTCTCTTCACCTGATGATGAACTAGATGATTATGTATATCCTGTAAAAAAGTGTATAACGATTTTTGGTTAACACAATTTTTCAACACAACCGAATATAAACGTTTTGATTTGCTAAAAATTGTACCCACTTGTCATATTTCAAGTGAGTAATACTTTGAAATTTATAAATCATTTAATAATATGAGCATTGATCTTTTCTGAAATAGTGAATTTAATGTTTTACAATTAAAAGTGTAAATCAAATGTTTGTTCTAGATTGAATATTAAGTTTTAAATTACCTGGACTGTTTGCCCTTGATGAGAACATCGACGATGACGATTCTGTAAAAAGAAATATAGGGATTTTTTGTTAACGACATTTCTTAACTATCCTCAAACATAATAGTTAAAATAAAGATGCCAGCGTTCGCTTTTTCCTTAAATAAGATAAAAAATATAAACTTTTCAATTTGCCGAAAATTGCACCCATTTACCATATTTCAAGTGAGTAATTCTTCAAAATTTATGAACTAATTATTATTATCAGGCATACATCTTTGCAAAAATAGTGAATTCAAAATTATAGAATGAATAGTGTAAATCTAGTATTTGTTTTATGTTGTATTTTACTTTTTAGATTACCTGCTCTGGTTGCCCTTGATATTGATAGATTGGGTAATGATGATTCTGTAAAAAGGAATATAGGGATCTTTTGTAAACAAAATTTTTCAGCGAACCCTAATTTTAATGTTCGAAATAAAGATGCGGTTAATCGTTTTTTACATTCTCATCTAGAGAAGGTATTAGATTTGTGTAAAATTTTATCCCCCCGGTTTTTGTCAAATGTCCACGTTTTGAGACCCCCTGAACCCAAAAAACAGGTTTTTACGAATGTGTCTGTCTGTCTGTATGTCTGTCTGTGAACACGATAACTTTCGAAA